>JAWQFJ010010283.1:0-5000 GCA_034096865.1 Theodoxus fluviatilis
AAAAACATCAACTACATCCTTTGTCACTCCCACTCTCACTTGATGCTGGGCCGATAGAAAAGGTGAAAGAACACAAAGTGCTTGGGGTGATGATTGACGAACAGTTAGACTGGAACTCACACATAAATCTGATGTGCAAACAGATTTCAAGCAATCTCTTTCTACTGTCAAAGCTGAGGCACTTTGTAGACACGGAAACCTGCAAAATCTTTTTCAGTGCCCACATCGTATCACACATCAATTACGCATCAACATTGTGGGATAACTGTAGTGAAGCTAATTTGAAGAGAGTTAATTCACTATACAGAAGAGCTTCTAAGCTTATGGTCCCAAATAAATCTCTCAGCACTGAAAAGAAAATGGAAATGCTTGACATGTTGACTCTCCATAAGCATCTGCAGCTCAATAAGTGTGTGCTTGTGAAAAAGGTAAAAGATGGCCGAACACCAGAATATCTAACCAAACTATTTGAGCAGTCATCATTCAAAGGACATGAAAATTTTCTCCTGCCTCAGCCTCGCATCGATTTGTTCAAATCGAGCCTATCTTACTCTGGGGCTGCTCTGTGGAATACACTGCCTGATGACATAAAATGTATCAAGTCTTTGCCTATGTTCAAAGACAAAATTCGCACTATTCTCAGGCATCATCCTATGACATAGTTTTCCACGCTTTCATCTGACGTCTAGACAGTGGAACGGCTAAGTGTGTACCCTACATTGTCCATTCTTCATATGTGCTTACTTCAGGCCACCCCTGGCTGAACTATTGAAGGGGTTCCGGCTGATTGGGGGTGGGGGAGTAGGGGAGGGAGTGTACACCAAGAGGCTTTGGCCTACATGTATGTTATTTGTTTTTAACATTTGGATGTTTAGAAAATTGTTTTTTATGTATATGTCATTGTAGCTACTTCAAGTTCCATATTTAAATTTTGCTTCTCTGGTACACTATCTACCCATTTTAGTATGTTTAAGAAATTGTACATGTATAATTCTTGCGATAATTATACTGACTCTCTCTCTCTCTCTCTCTCTCTCTCTCTCTCTCTCTCTCTCTCTCTCTCTCTCTCTCTCTCTCTCTCCCTCCATCCATCCATCCCTCCCTCCCTCTCTTCCTGCCTCCCTCCCTCTCTCTCTCTCTCTCTCTCTCTCTCTCTCTCTCTCTCTCTCTCCTCTCTCTCTCTCCTCTCTCTCTCCCCCTCTTTCCCTCCCTCCCTCCCTCTCCCCCCCCCCCCTCTCTCTCTCCCCCACCCCCCACTCTTACTCTCATTCTCTCTTCCCTTCCTCACCCTTCCCCAGCCCCCCCCCTTCTCTCTCTCTCTCTCTCTCTCTCTCTCTCTCTCTCTCTCTCTCTCTCTCTCTCTCTCTCACCACATTTGAATATTTTGCCTCAAGGGCTGAATGTAAGAAAGGCACTACTGCCTAATTCCCTACCCTTGCAAAATAAAGTTCGTTTGTTCTCTCTCCCTCCCTCCCTTCCCCTCTCTCTCTCTCTCTCTCTCTCTCTCTCTCTCTCTCTCTCTCTCTCTCTCTCTCTCTCTCTCTCTCTCTCTCTCTCTCTCCCTCTCTCTCTCTCTCTCTCTCTCTCTCTCTCTCTCTCTCGTCCCTTACAGTGAATCGTGTGTGTGTGTGTGTGTGTGTGTGTGTGTGTTTGTGTGTGTGTGTGTGTGTGTGTGTGTGTGTGTGTATGTATGCGCGCGCGCGTATGTGTGCGTGTGTGTGTATGTGTCTGTGCATGTGTGTGTGCGAGTGTGTGTGTGTGCGCGAGTGTGTGCGTGTGTGTGTGTGTGTGTGTGTGTGTGTGTGTGCGAGTGTGTGCGTGTGTGTGTGTGTGTGTGTGTGTGTGTGTGTGTGTGTGAGTGAAAGAATCCCTAGCAGCCCCTCTTCTTCCTTCTCTAGCTGGCAAGACAGAATGTTTGCGGACGGAAAATAAGGCGTTGCCTTTTCTCTCTCTCTCTCTCTCTCTCTCTCTCTCTCTCTCTCTCTCTCTCTCTCTCTCTCTCTCTCTCTCTCTCTCTCTCTCTCTCTCTCGTCCATTACAGTGAAGTGTGTGTGTGTGTGTGTGTGTGTGTGTGTGTGTGTGTGTGTGTGTGTGTGTGTGTGTGAGTGTGTGTGACTGTGTGTGTGTGTATGCGCGCGCGCGTATGTGTGCGTGTGTGTGTATGTGTCTGTGCATGTGTGTGTGCGTGAGCGTGTGTGTGTGCGAGTGTGTGCGTGTGTGTGTGTGTGTGTGTGTGTGTGTGTGTGTGTGTGTGTGTGTGTGTATGTGTGTGAAAGAATCCCTAGCATCCCCTCTTCTTCCTTCTCTAGCTGGCAAGACAGAATGTTTGCGGACGGAAAATAAGGCGTTGCCTATTCTTTGTCACGGAATTGTTCTTCATTTCTTTCTCCATGCCCAAATTTCTCGGCGCGTCTACAGAAACTTTGGAAATAGCAAACGTTTGCTCATAGCCAGGCAAGACGGAGCCGATAGAAGTAGTACAGCATGATAATGGTGATGAAGTTATCACACCCTGTCAGATGGCGGCCACGTCTATCGTGGCAATTTTCACACAGACACCAGTCGGATGCGTTCATCTAAAAAATCAATAGCCAACAGACGACGTCCCGTCCACAAACGAAAATATTTGTAATTACACTTCTTCCTGACGGCAGGAGGCGCTGCTTATCATTGCCTTGTCGAGTCTAGTGCCGACGAGATTGCAGCCCGCATCGGACTTTCTCAGAACACGTGGCAAACATCGTACAGTGAAACGACTTGAAAACCTGACATGGCTGATAGGCCTCACAGCACTATCCATCTGTCCGTGGTAGCTTGAAATGGGCAGAGCGCTTTTTCCTGTTGGGATGGGTCGTTCATGAAGAGCGTCTTGATATCAAGACGGCTCCGTTTAGACTGCTGCAGTCCCCACTGCTTGTACTTTGCAGTGTTAGTGTCCAGTGCTGTAGGGAACAGGGTGGGAGTCAGAAGCAGAGAATAGAAGTGAATTTAAAAACCGTATTACAGCAAAGTACGCTTTGCAGAGGAAGGCAGTCTCCAAGAGCACACGGCGGGCTACACACTATACTGGTCAGGCAAACCTGCAGCAGAGAAACGCCTCTCAGGCGTCGGTTTCATGGTTAAGAACTCCATTGCAACTGATATTTCAGCACAATCTCCTGGAGAAACTGGAGGCAGCCGCAACCCCCAAGATCCATGCCCTGAATCCATTTGGAACCAGCTCATAAACACCATCCAAGAGTCAGCTGCTGAAGTCATAGGCTACACCTCCAGAAAGAACAAAGACTGGTTCGAATAGAACAATGACGAGATCCTAAAATTACTAGCAAGAAAGAGATCTGCACACCAGGTCCACATTGCCAAGCCATCCTGTCCAATAAAGAAAGCTGCCTTTCGTCAGATATGCAGTCACCTCCAGCGCAAACTGCGCTTGATCTAAAATGAGTGGTGGACCGATCTTGCTGAGAGGACCCAGCAATGTGCAGATACCGGCAACATCAGGGGATTCTATGAAGCCCTCAAAGCAGTGTATGGCCCATCCTACCAAATTCAGAGCCCGCTGCGCAGCGCCGACGGTCAGACACTGCTCACCGACAAGATGTCAATCCTGAACCGCTGGTCGGAACATTTCAGGACTCTTTTCAATGCCGATCGCTCTTTCGACGTGCCATCCATCCTCCGTATTCCTCAGCAACCCATCAAGGCTGAATTGGATGAGTTGCCTACCATCGAAGAACTCAAGAAGGCAACGGAACAGCTGAAACCTTGCAAAGCTGCCGGAGTTGACGGAATCCCGCCTGAGATATGGAAGCATGGCGGTCCAGCTCTATTAGAGAGACTGCACAGCCTATTTGTATGTTGCTGGGAACAGGGCAGGCTTCTTCAAGACCCCCGAGATGCAGTCATCATTACCCTGTACAAGAACAAAGGCGAGAAGTTGGACTGCTCAAACTACCGGGGGATCACCCTGCTCTCCATCGCCGGAAAGATCCTCGCGAGAATCCTGTTAAACAGACTGGCCCCCACCATCGCCCAGGACCATCTCCCAGAGAGCCAATGTGGATTAAGGGCCAACAGGAGTATCACGGACATGGTGTTTGTCCTCCGCTAGCTCCAAGAGAAGTGTCGTGAACAAAACAAAGGTCTATACATCATCTTTGTTGATCTGACTAAGGCCTTCGACACCGTGAACAGGCAGGGAATGAGGCTTATTCTTCAACGGCTCAGCTGCCCCCCAAAGTTCCTCAACATCATCATGCAGCTTCATAAAAACCAGCACGGACAAGTTAGACTGAACAGTGACCTGTCAGAGCCCTAACCCATTGTCAATGGCGTGAAGCAAGGCTGTGTCCTGGCACCGATCCTCTTCTCCATCTACTTCAGCATGGTGCTCAATCAGGCAATGGACGCCCTTGATGATGGGAACGCGGTGTATGTCAGATACAGGCCAGATGGCAACCTGTTTGACCTCAGGCGCCTGAGAGCCGGCACCAAGACTATAAACCAGGCGATCAGAGACCTCCTCTTCGCAGATGATGCCGCCTTCGTCGCACACTCTGAGAGAGCCTTGCAACAAGCCACATCCTGCTTCGCAGAGGCTGCCCAGCTCTTCGGACTGGAAGTCAGCCTAAAGAAGACGGAGGTCCTCCACCAACCTGCCCCCCCAAGAAGCGTCTCACCTTCTTCACATCTACATTGGGGAGAACGAACTACGCTCTGTCAGCCAGTTCACATACCTGGGATGCACCATCACGGCAGATGCCAAGATAGACAAGGAAGTGGACAGCTGAATAGCCAAGGCCTGCAGAGCCTTTAGCAGGTTGTATAAGAGAGTGTGGAGCAACAAATACCTCAGAAAGGGCACAGCAATCAGTGTATACAGAGCCGTTGTCCTTACCACACTCCTGTATGGCTCCGAATCCGGGGTTCTGTACCAACGACACCTGAGGTTCTTGGAATGCTCCCACCAACGCTGTATTCGTACGATCCTGTAGATACAC
>JAWQFJ010010283.1:10000-18029 GCA_034096865.1 Theodoxus fluviatilis
GGGTTGGGTGAGTCACAGATTGAGGAATGCGTAAGGGGAAGGTAGGGGAGAGCGTATGTCAAGGTCAGAGGCAGGAAAATAAAGTAGGCACAACAGCAAATGACGTATAAAGGCAGATATGACGCGAACGTAATATGAACGCAAGCAAGCAGTCAGGCGAGCGAGCGAGCACGCAAGTGACAGAAGAGAGAGAGAGAGAGAGAGAGAGAGAGAGAGAGAGAGAGAGAGAGAGAGAGAGAGAGAGAGAGAGGAATAGAAGGAAAGTGGAAGGTGCTACGGGAGTGAGGGAAATGCTTTGAATGGAAAGGGAGAGCAGAGGAGCACGGACGTTTGCAGAGGCAGAGAGGTCAACAGGTACCTGTCCCTAGGCAACATCTTCTGAACATCAGTTCTTACTGGGGCTGTGGTAGATCCTCTCAACTTGCAGTCCTGTCTCAACACACACACACACACACACACACACACACACACACACACACACACACACACACACACACACACACACACACACTCGCAGACAGTCACACACATTCACACACACTCACACACACTCTCACACACACCACACACTCACACACACACACACACACACAAACACACACACACACACACACACACACACACACACACAAACTCACACACCACACACACACTCTCACACACCACACACACACACACACACACACACACACACACACACACACTCACACACACACACACACACACACACACACACACACACACACACTCACTCACTCACTCACAAACAAACAAACATAGAGAATCACACACACACACACACACACACACACACACACACACACTCACACGCACACGCACGCACGCACGCACGCACATACATAAGCATACACAGACACACACGAGCACGCGCGCGCGCACACACGGACACACACACACACTCACAACCACACACACACACACACACACACACACACACACACACACACACACTCACAAACAAACAAACGAACAAACACGCACACACAAACACACACACACACATGCAGAAACACACACACTCGCGCGCGCGCGCACACACACACACACAAACACACATACATACACGCACGCACAAACACACACACACACACACGCGCGCATATGTAGCCCGCGCTGTTACAAAGGGCCGAACACAACCTTCCTCAATCCGCTCCGAACAACAACTATGTTCCTTTTCTTTCAAATGTTCTTTACTTCTAATCATTTACACATTAAAACGATGAATGGTTCGCACTCACCGAGCACTCACAAAAGCAGGACACAACCTTCCTCGATCAGCTCCACGCGATGTAGCCCGCGCTATTACAAAGGGCCAAACACAACCTTCCTCAATCCGCTCCGAACAACAACTATGTTCCTTTTTCTTTCAAATGTTCTTTATATTAACCATTTACACATTAAAACGATGAATGGTTCGCACTCACCTAGCACTCACAAAAGCAGCTCGATCAGCTCCACGCGATGTAGCCCGCGCTATTACAAAGGGCCAAACACAACCTTCCTCAATCCGCTCCGAACAACAACTATGTTCCTTTTTCTTTCAAATGTTCTTTATATTAACCATTTACACATTAAAACGATGAATGGTTCGCACTCACCTAGCACTCACAAAAGCAGCTCGATCAGCTCCACGCGACCACTCCCCAATTTTTGTCCACGCTGCCGCCGCCCGCAATCCGAATTTCGCTCACTCCGTCATCACCGGCGGCGTGCACGCAAACAGCGACCCTAGCACCAGTTCACCACACTACACGCGCACACCCACAAACACACACACACACACACACGCACACACACACACCTGCTCTTACTCAAAACTTCCTCTCTCCTGCCCTTGCAATTGTCATTTCTTGTATGGCTGTCAATCAGGTTCCAGTTCACCACACTACACATACACACACAAACACACACACACACACACACACACGCACACACACACACACACACGCAGACACACACAAACACACACAAACACACACACATACAAGCACATACACACACACAAACACACACACAAACACACACACACACACACACACACACACACAAACACACGCACGCACGCAAGAGCACACACACACACACAGACGCATGCACGCACGCACGCACGCATACACGCACACACACACACACATACGCACATACACGCACGCACGCATGCACACAAATACACATGTCCCCTTCCACCACGACCTGTATGTATGTATGTATGTATGTATGTATGTATTTTGGCTCTTATATAGCGCCAATCTCACACCCAAAGGCATGCTCAAGGCGCTCAACACGTTCACCCTTTGAATAAAAGAGTTTTTAGCTGTGACTTGAAAGTCTGTATTGAAGGAGATTTCCTCAGTCTGTCTGGGATATCGTTCCAGAGTTTTGGTCCAGCATACGAGAATGCTCTCTCCCCAGATCTCTTGGTGTTGTAGCGTGGCACATGGAGTAATGACTGCGCCGAAGATCTGAGATCCCTCACAGGCTTATAAGTCTTGAGGAGCTCAACCAGATACAGCGGGGCCAAACCATTGACGCACTTGAACACATGACACAGTGTTTTGAACACAATACGTTGGTGGACAGGCAGCCAGTGTAGCTCTCGAAGGATGGGTGTTATGTGAGAACGACTAGGTGGACGTTTCACTATACGTGCTGCGGTGTTCTGCACCTGTTGAAGTCTTCGGAGATATTCTTGGGTTTCACCTAGCAGAAGGCTATTGCAGTAATCAAGATTAGACATCACCAACGTCAATACAAGAGTTGTGGCCGATTTTTCAGTCAGGCATTGTCTGATACTTGAGATACGTCGAAGCTGCCAGTAGGAGGAAGAGATCGTTCTGCTTACGTGTGGCCCCATAGAAAAATGCTCATCGATCTTTACGCCAAGATATGTCACACATCTTGACGAGGGGACCTTGACTCCCGAAATGGAGATGTTGGTTTCTGGGAACAACTGAACATGAGCCTTAGAACCGATGATGATGAATTCTGTTTTGTCTTCATTTAATTTCAGACGACTTTTCACCATCCATGTTTTCACATCGGTGCAACATCTCTCCATGGAAGCTTTTGCCGCAGCGAAAGAGTCTTTGTCAGGGCTCGAGGTTGTAAATAACATAGTATCATCTGCGTAAAGATGGAATGACAGATGATGACTATCAATCAGGGCACTCAGAGATACTGTGTAGATGGAATATAGCAACGGTCCGAGAATTGACCCTTGAGGAACTCCACAGGTGATAACCACCTCACTCGAAGTCCCTCCTTCCACAACAACCGTCTGTGTTCTTCCAGATAAGTATGATTGAAACCATTTGAAGGCTGTTGATGATATTCCTAAGTTCTTTAATCGGGACAGAAGAACACCATGATCGATGGTATCGAAGGCTGCTGAGAGGTCTAAAAGAGTCACGAGGGCAACCCGGCCATCATCAATAGCACATCGAATATCGTTGAACACTCTCAGGAGTGCAGTTTCGGTGCTGTGTCCTGGTCTGTATGCCGACTGCAGTTTTGGGAGTAGGTTCTCCGAGTTCAGGAAGCTGCATAGCCTTATGGAAACAGCTTTCTCTATGATTTTTGATATAAAACACAAATTGGACACAGGGCTGTAGCCGCCGAGCTCATCGGCGTCCAGATTTGGATTCTTAAGCAGCGGCCGTACAATTGCTTTCTTCATTGTGTATGGGAATTCACCTGATCTTAAGGAGTGATTCACTAGGTCTGCAATCATGGGCAGGAATGCGTCAAGACATAGACGTAGCAACCTTGTCGGCACATCATCAAGCCTGACCTGACCTGTGTCCATGGGCGGGAGTTGCCATGGTGAGGCTTTTCCGCTCCACAGGCGTCCAGGGGAGAAGAGAGGAAAGGCACGAGGATGCGGAAACTGCGGAAGCTGCACAGTCACAGAACTAATGGAAAATCTATCGAGGACCGTGTGTGGACGAGTCCCATGTGCAAAGACATTTTTTCATGGCAGGATAGAAGATGGAGAAAATGTTTCATTCACAAGGTATTGTGAGTACCAAATGGACGGCTCTGTATTCTGAATGATAAATGAGTTACCTCTCTGGGGGAGTTTCCGGCTGATGCAGAGTTATGGGGTCGTGTTGTGAACCCATGCAAGAGTAACTCCAAGCAAGCCTTCAGCTTCATGACCTCATGTAGGACGTTCTGAGATTTGTTTTCTTATTAATTCATGGCACATTTTAAGCCCTTTGATTTTTTTTTTCGCCGGCTGACCGCGTAGCCACAACAGTGCGGGCGCTGTCTTTGCTGCCGCACTGGGCCCGTATTCACAACGGCGATTTATCGGCGATTTATGTTAACTCCGATTTATCTCTAAACTCAGACGATTCCAACTGCCTGTTCCGCTCTCCCTTGGCTTGAAACCAGTATATATAGCAAAGCGCAACCTAGGATCCTCTGACGAGCGTACCTTATCTAACCGATCAAGATAACGCGGGGCTAGGGGATAAATCGAGTGTTAAAAAGATAAATCGCCGTTGTGAATACGGGCCCTGCACGGTTTTTTTCCACTGCCACGACGTTAAAAGATGTGCAAGTCAATAGTTTGATTTATGCCATGGGAAAAGAAACACACACGATATTTGCCTCCTTGACGTTTCCTGCGCCAGGAGACCATCACCCGATCCGCACACAGATTGTGATGCTCTTTTGGCAAAATTCAAAGCTTACTTCATTCCAAAGTACAACTGTATTCACGAGACAGTCAGATTCTACGGCGGGAGTCAGGATGAGAGTGAAACAGTCGAACATTTCCTGCGATGTTGGCATGAAGCATCAGTTACTGTAAAAGCAGTCAGAGATCGTCTTGTACTAGGACTGAACCACGCTGATGTTTCGCAGAGAATGCAAGTAGAAACCAACCTCACCTTGCAGGATGCTGTGGATACCGCTCGACACTATGAACTTGTCAAAAGTCGGTTGCAAGACCAGAGACATAAGCGTGTCGGCTCAATACACCACCCTGCAGGTGGTGACCGCTCATCAGCATCTTCGCACGCTGGTAGAGGAATCGCGTGTAGAGGTAGAACCAAACATTCGAGAATTGCGGACGCTGTGGCATAAGCATGGACCGCAGAGATGTCTAGCTAAAGGGAAACGTTGTCCGAAATGCAACGCATTTCCCCATTTTGCGGCTGTTTGCAGATCTCAGTCAGTCAACGCAGTCACTGAATCTTGCTGATGTTGGACAGGTTTTTAGAGTTTCTTATTTCTACACAGTGATATGTCTCCTGAGCCTCCCTGGTAAGTGACACTTGCCTTCTGTGGTCGGAAAACACAGCTCAAAATCAACAGAGTTACCGAGGTCTCTGTCATCTCCAGATCCGAATTCAAGAAGCTCAATCCAAAGACAGCAATCCAACCGTCCAATGCAATCTATCAAGCAGCAGGCGAATACTAAAATACGATGGAGAAGTCATGGCGACAGTCGGTCGCCACAAACTGGCTCACACTTTCAAATGCTTTGTTGTAAACTCTGACACTGACAACCTCTTCAGCAAAGATGTTGTTTCGCACTTGCAATTAGTTCAGATGCTATATAGATTCTCTGCAGTTTGATCCAAATGACTCACTGTACACCGAACACCGCATTGAAAATCACGCGTCATACTCTTATTAAAATAGCAACAGCAAGAATTGTACCAGTTCCGTTGTTGCTGAAGGAGAAAGAAGAGCTGCAAAGACAGAACGAAGCAGGGGTGATTGAAGAACTAGAGGAACTGACGGACTGGTGCGCGCCAATGGTGCCAGTGTTGAAGAATTCAGACTGTCAGAAAATGCGCTAACTTCAAACAACCCAGCGTGGCAGGGAAGAGAGAAAGAAACAGGCTGCCTGCTCTGGAAAATGTCCTCCGCATGTTGGGGAGCGCCACAGTATTCATTAATTTGGATTCACCATCTGGCTTCTTTCAACTCTCTTTGGATAAAGCACCGCAGAGGTTGACACTATTACATCCTACGGACCCTAGAACAAGGAGTCACTGCAGCCATAGAGATCTCTCAGCAGGCCGTGGAAATCATTGTGAAGAACCAACCACATACGGTATATTTCTATGATGACATCCTTGTCTTCAGCGACAATGAACATGATTACTGACTGCACCTAGAAGAAGAATAGGAGAAGCTGTGCGGCATTGGTCTAAAACTGAACCGCCAGAAATATCAATTCGCCAGGAAATTAGTTTTATTCTTTGGATACATTGTCAGTGGACTTGGCATCGACATCGATCCGTCCAAGACTTACGTTATCACCCACACGCCCGACCCAACAAATGTCACAGAGTTGAAACGGTTCGTTGGAATGGAAACTTTCTTGGGCGTCATATTCCCTATCTCTCCAGCATCATGCACCCTTTGTCCCAACTCCTGGACAAGAACGCGGTTTGGAGATGGAGACCGGCACAGATAATACAGTCACAAAGATCAAGGCCATGGTGACCGCTGCTCCCACCCTGGCCGTCCACGACCCAACCAAGACAACAGTTGTCAGCTCTGATGCCAGCTGTTTTGGAATCGGTGGCGCGCTCTTTCAGGAACAAGAAGACGGCACTCTGCGACCAGTGTCCTACTGCTCCTGATTTCTATCAGCTAGTGAGAGGAGATATGCACAGACAAAAAAGGAATGTCTGGCAATTGTGTGTAGTAATGAACGTTTCTGCCATTACTTAATCGGACTCTGATGCAATTTTCTTGGAATAGAATCAGTCCCCTGCCATTCTTGAAGGTTCTTTTTGTCCCTCTCGACACTGATTGCAGAAAGTGTATGTAATTACTTGCAGACTTTGAAGAGGCATTTTCTCTGTGTCCAAAGCGAGCACGCTAGTTGCAAGAGGATTACTCCATTACATAGGGGAACATTATCAGGGAAAGAGAGAAGAGATATTGTGATGAAAAGGAAATTTAAAAATAACAAGGCCAACTCCGACAGACTTGTGATTGAAAAAAACATTACAGGACTTCAAGACCACACGTCGATACAAAGATGAGAAACCTACGATCCCCACCCTTACCCCGAAATACATTAGATATATTAAAATAAAAAGAAGAAAAAATAAGAACAAACACTGACAAAACCAATTTGACCAGACACTGAAAGAGAAGAACGGCAAGTCCAAGCAAACATGCCACAGAGAAAGAAAGGTTGTAGGAGATACAGACAGACAGACAGACACACACACACACACACACACACACACACACACACACACAGAGAGAGAGAGAGAGAGAGAGAGAGAGAGAGAAAGAGAGAGAGAGTGAGAGAGAGACAGATAGACAGACAGACAGACAGACAGACAGACAGAAAGACAGACAGACAGACAGACAGACAGACAGACAGACAGACAGACAGACAGACAGACAGACAGACAGACAGACTGACGGACGGACGGACGGCAGACAGAGACAGACAGACAGACAGACAGACAGGAGAGAGAGAGAGAGAGAGAGAGAGAGAGAGAAAGAGAGAGACAGGAGAGAGATAGAGAGGAAAGAGAGAGAGAGGGAGCGAGAGAGAGAGAGGGAGAAAGAGAGAGAGAGAGAGAGAGAGAGAGAGAGAGAGACAAGAGAGAGAGAGAGATAGAGAGAGAACGATGTACCCAAGGGATCACGAAAACCTGTTAAAACAGGAAGAGGACAGTTTGTTTGGTATACAAGGAGAAACCATGTCAATACAGAAAATCAAACAGATAAGTCCACGCAGAAATGACAGAGAGCATATTTATGCAAATGATGGTGGATACATGTCTGCTTGAGAAGACAGTTGACATGTCTTACAAACAGATGCAATGGGAAAATAATGTGTATACACAAGTGAGGGAAGGCATGTCTGTCGCGTTTCTGCTTATCTTAAACTTTAGAAGTTAAAGGTTCCTTCCTAGAGAACGATGTAATCGTCTCCAAGAGAGGTAACCCAGATAAACAAAATAGTTTACATACTAAACTAACCTCCACTCCTTAGGGGGACACCACAAACAGCAAAGAA
>JAWQFJ010010284.1:0-7500 GCA_034096865.1 Theodoxus fluviatilis
GATGCCAAGTTTCAGAGACATGAGAAATGAGAGTATTGAGGGGGATAATTGTGACTACATCTTCAACTTGCACAGTCATCATTTGTGTGACTTTGTGCTTCCTCTTCGTGAATGCAGTATTCTGGACGGCGAAAGGTTGGGAAAGAAAGTGAAAATCTCAGTGCACAAATAAGATGGCTCTTTCAACCTTCATAAATATCACTGAGTGAATATTTATTTCATATTGTTCAGTATGGACAGTTGTGACTGCAGTTTACATCCTCTTGGACATACACTTTTGGATGACAAGGGATGATAAATGGATGAATTTAACGATGAATCAGATAAGACCCTCTTCTTGTCTGTCAAATCATGTAGGCCAGTGCATGTAGTCAAATCGCATTTTATTGCTATTGCTCCACTAAATCAAGGAAAGTTTGCCTCTGACAGTTTAGGCAGGAAAAAACCCCGAATCGATATGTAACCGTAAATTATTCGGTGGCGAATTTGTTAAATGTATTCATGATTAGTATCGTTACAAAGCACAGGTTTTCAACTACATGCTCTGATTATTAGAAATATCATTAAACGTGAGCGCAAGAACTTCCCAGTAAAAATGTATAAAACAAATAACACGTGGAACAGTGCCACACAGACATAACCCGAGGCTTTTTTTCACGGAAATAGAATTTGTTTACGTCAACGTGCAGCAGCAAATCTGCTAATAGCTAGCCTTCAAGTAGACCAAGTATGAGCTTCAGAATAACTTTGACCATGTTCATAGAAGTCATTAACTTCCCAGTAAAAATGTATAAAACAAATAGCACGCGGAACAGTGCCACACAGACATAACCCGAGGCTGTTTTCACGGAAATAGAAATTGTTTACGTCAAACTGAGAGCAGCAGCAAATCTGCTAATAGCTAGTCTTCAAGTACACCAAGTATGAGCTTCAGAATAACTTTGACCATGTTCATAGAAGTCATTAACTTCCCAGTAAAAATGTATAAAACAAATAGCACGCGGAACAGTGCCACACAGACATAACCCGAGGCTGTTTTCACGGAAATAGAATTTGTTTACGTCAAACAAAGTGCAGCAGCAAATCTGCTAATAGCTAGTCTTCAAGTACACCAAATATGAGCTTCAGAATAACTTTGACCGTGTTCATAGAAGTCATTAACTTCCCAGTAAAAATGTATAAAACAAAGAGCAGGCGGACTCCCAAGGCCGCGCCACAGTGCGTACGTGACCGCTCCTCCGCTCTAGAGATACGTAGTTTGCTTTCGCCTAAGTATCCCCATTCTGCGCCATCCGCGCTGCCGTGGTTACCGTACCCACAACTTTTTTTTGGGGCCGTAAAAAGAAACTGAAGGAAAGGGGGAATGCTGCACCACAGTGTTGTAGTTCACAACAAGGATTTACTGTGTTACTCTGTCTTTTTGATATCATGTATCAGTGTGTCTTGACTACCAGATTGTATGTGTGTGTGTGTGTGTGTGTGAATTGTCACTTCAATGACAATGCATGTTTTACTTGTGTATCTCTTTACTTTATATTGGTCAGTGTTTTGTCTTTGATTTTAATCTTCGTTATAATTGTTTCCATTTTAATTGATCCTTTTTCCACGTTTCGTCCTTGACAGGGGGCCAGTGCCAGTGCTGGTGATGAGTCTGCTCTTCATCGCGTCGGTCTTCATGCTGCACATCTGGGGCAAGTGGTCTCGCGGCTGAACTCTGGATTTGGACTGACTACACAGCAATGTCATCTTTGGCCTCATCCCTCACTTGTCTTGAAACCGCTCACCATCACCGCATTGCAGGACGGAACGAAACACGGCCCAGATCTTTGTGAGCAGGCGTTGACAAGGAAACTGACAAAATGACTTGGGTACACCTGCAGCAAATAAATGGACTTCGGACTTCGTCTGTTTGTAGACATGACTGTTGTGGAGGCTGCATGGGTGGTCTCAGTTCTGAAAATATAAACTAGTCCTTTTTGGGTTCAGGGGTCAAGAAATATTGATAACAATGGCAGGCTTTTTTTACTTTTCTTTTTCTCGTTTTTATTCATGGTCTCTTTGTCTGACTGCTCATGTTTGAACAGGAGAAATTGTCATTCTAGGAGCTGACGAAAAGTCACAAATGTGTACATTCCCCATGATAATATGAATTTGGTTCTCCCTCTTTGGCTGTAAGAGATCTGGAATGCACACTAACGAAATGGATAGGAGTGAATGTGTGGAATTTTGCTGACTTCTCTAGCATGATGACAACTTGCTGGTTGTGTGCTCTCCTCATGTGAATGAATGGTGAATAAAATAATTGTTCCATCAACCCTTTCAGTGCTGTTGTTCCTGTTACTTTTTTTAACAGTTATACTCAGAAGTAACATGAAGTCTGAAGTAAACTGTGCGTGAGACAGGCTAGGAAAGTATAGAAAATAAATAAAATGCTGAGAAAAAAATAGGGGCAAAAATTGGATGTTGGAATTTCTTTTTTTCAAAATTAATACGATGTAAATTTGCTATGGATATTGATAGAGTGAAAACACCTTAATTCAGTCTGAAGCAACTGCTGGTAAAACTTCTCTGGAAGGAGGTGAAGTTGATGACTAAACATTAGGAAACAGTTCGGTGTAGTTTTGATGACTGAACACAAGGAAACAGCTCTGTGTTGTCTGTCTTCACAGACGATCATGGCGGAACACGAATCCTGCTTCAGATGTGCATCTCCTAGGCAGTAGGCAACTTGAGTCCAACTACACTTTTTTTCAAGCTTAGTAGTCAGAAAAAACTTGGACCTTGAAACAGTCTGACTCATTTTTTTTGGTTCCCTAAATGATCCATTTGAAGAACATTGGAATATTTTTGTGATGCCATAATAGTTTATAGATTTTTCGAACACGGGCTTTTTAAGGTTCACACTGACAGGAAAAGTTTTGAAAGAAGAGGGGGATTGTGGAACTTGATAAGGCAAATGCAATTTGGTGACAGTCTTCTTAGCTGGGGACCTTGCTAGTCTGCGGAGCAGAGTCCTGAAAGTTCTGCCCTGGTGCCCTGGCTGTAGGAAGGTTGTCCAGCAATAGTAACCAGGAGGCAGAGTTCTCCACAATTTTTGCTTTGGAGACCAGGGGCGCTTTCAAGATGGACACTACAGTGCGGTGTGTGAGCGAGGCGCACGCCTCAGTCAGTGAGAGTGGCAAAACAGCCAGTCAGTGAGCAGGAGTGGCAAAACGTGATCAGCACACTGTCAACCTGAAGTACAAAATTCGGATTACAAAATGACAAGGTGCATCACGTGTTCATATTGAATGCACGCCAGACTTGACAGTCGGCTGGGGACCACAAAGACGGGATTCCCTGACCTGCAACCACTCTTGAGAAGACCACTGCAAGGACTCCTCTGACTTGCGGTCGACGATGTGCAAACTGGGCACACACAGGGATGTTTTCAAAATTGGGGTCTCCCTGCATTTTCAGTCTGGGACATAAAAACAGGGAACACCATTGGCCTTGAACTTGAGGAAGTCCTTGAGAAAGTCGGGCAGGGGGAAGGTGTCGATGAGGCCATCCAAGTGGATCTGCCTGTCGCGGTGCTGGATGAGGGTCTGGCGGATGAAGAGTCGACACTGCTGCTTGAGGCACAGCGGGGAGGACGCGGTGGTCCGCAGGAGGCTCAGGAGCTCCTGGCACTCCTCCGGGAATTCTCCTGCGTCCTCCAGGTCCTCCTCGAGACCCTGGGCCCAACCCTGGGCGTAGAAGTTGAATCCGATGCAGGTCAGCTTGTACATGATGTCCCTGGAGCCCTTCGAGTGGAGCAGAAGCAGATCCTTGTCGTCGTCGCTGATCTTGTAGTTGGAGGGCGTGATGCCCGCTCTCAGGACCTCGTCCACGATGGTCGCGCGGCTCCGGTTGCAACGTCGCGTCTTCAGCGTGGGCATGACGAGGAAGGACGGCTCGTACAGGCGCTGGTACAGACGGAACAGCAGGTGGTGGGTGTCCAGCGCCCGCGTCGACACCTGCAGCAGCAGAGTCAGGACGAGGTTGGGCAGGGGGGAGCCGTGGAAGGAGGGCGCCAGCTTGATCGTGGCTCCCGCCTCGATGAGGAGCAAAGCGCAGTCGCTGTGACCGTTCTCCAAGGCGAGCTGTAGCGCTGCGAAGGAGGACATGCACTTGTCGTCTGCTCGAGCCCCCCTGGACAGCAGCAGCGCCACCACGTCTCTGTGGCCGTGGAAGGCTGCCACGTGGAGCGGCGTCTCCCCAACAGTGTCTGACGTGGGGTTAACGTTGGCGCCGCTGTCCAGCAAGAGCGTGACCACTCGGCAGTTGCCCAGTTGGCAGGCCACGCCCAAAAGGTACACCCCCTTGAGCGTGCCCTCCTGGACCACGTGATCGATGTCCACACCCTCCCTGGCCAGCACTTCACGGCACCACGGGACGAGAGTCGCCTCCCCTTGCTGGGCCTGCCTGGGCAGACCCGTGTCCAGCAGACTGTAGGCCCGTACCACGGGGTGCTCCATGTGACGCAGTCTGAAGGGCAAAGGCAGCAAGGTCAGGTGTGGGTGGGTGGTTGGTTGGCTGGCTCGCTAGCTGGCTCGCTAGCTGGTGAGTAAGTGGTTGGATGGGTTAGTGGGAGGGGTGGATGGGTGGGTGAGGTGGATGGATAAATGGATGGAAGAATAGACGGTCGGATGGATGGATGGATGGAACGACGGATGGATGAATGGATGGATGGAACAACGGATGGATGAATGGATTGATAGATGGACGGACGGTCGGATTGACGGACAGACTGGTGGACGGATGGTTCAATGGATCTATTGATTGATTGGCAGTGTTTCTAGCCAATGGCCCGCCACAAGCGGTTGAAACTCAGTGAATTCCCAGCAGGACATGGGAGGACTCGTGGTGTGTGCATTCCTGCTTCCTCCAGTGTTTGCTCCTCCTTAGAAGTAGGAGTTGTGTGTGTGTGTGTGTGTGTGTGTGTGTGTGTGTGTGTGTGTGTGTGTGTGTGTGTGTGTGTGTGTGTGTGTGTGAATGTGTGCGTGTGAATGCGCGCGCGCGCATGTACTTGTGTATGTATGTGCGTACGTGTGTGTACGTGTGTCTGTGTATATGTGTGTTTGCTTTACATGTGTGTGTGTGTGTGTGTGTGTGTGTGTGTGTGTGTGTGTGTGCGTGTGCTTGAATGTGTGTTTTGTGGTGTGTTGTGTCTTAACCTACAGACAATCACACACAAAAAATCGACAACTTTGCTCGCTTGATGTTAACGACTGACCGGACTTTAGCGGTCTTGACTGAAGGGTCTTCAGGACATTTTACTCTGGTACTTAAATTTGGTATGCCCTCAGCTTCGTCTTCACGGCGTTGCCCTGGGACTGAGTCCCTAGCTGAGCTGGAAAAGTTCAAACTGACGCATTCATTGCTTGCTACAGGAGTCCCCCCCCCCCCCCCCCCCCCCCCCCCCCCTGTAAAGGTCCTTGTCTGCTTCGTTACCTGCCAAAGGTGCTTTCCGACCTGTAGGGGAAATGGTCACCTGTGACTAATTCGTACCTGTCAAAGGTGATTTTTTAATCTGTGGAGGAAGTAGTCACATGTGGCTATTTTTTACCTGCCAAAGGTGCTTCCCTACCTGTATGGAAAATACTCGTCCATTGCGGTGATGAGCAGACGCCTGAAGGCTCCCCGCATCCAGCCGCTTTGAGACTGCGCGTTGGCGTTGGGGCGGTCGCCTTGCAGTCCTGCAGCTTCCTCCGTCTCGGATGCCGAGGTCTCGCCCTCAGCCTCTCCCTCAGCGAGGACTGGGTCATAAGAAGCTCCAGGCTGGGCGTCACACGACCCCTGGGGCTGGATACGCAGCGTGGCAGCAGAACTTTCAGGATGGAGATGCAGTGGAACAGCAGGGAATTCAGGCTGGGCGTCACACGACCCCTGGGGCTGGATACGCAGCGTGGCAGCAGAACTTTCAGGATGGAGATGCAGTGGAACAGCAGGGAATTCAGGCTGGGTGTCCAACACGGCAGCGGAAGTATGAAGTTCTATGGTCTGTGCGGTAGGAGAACTTCCAGGCTTAGAGTTCAATATAGACATTCCAGACTTTGAGTCCAGGGGGGTACGGTACCCCCCATTCAGGGTGTTCACTTGCACTGCACATTCTTCAGGCCAGGTGCCAAGTGAGTGGACAAAACTTTCAGGCTGTGCATTTAACGGATCTGCCGAACGTTCGAGCTGTCTTTGTGGTGGTGGTGAAGAACTTTCAAGCTGAGTTTCTGACGGGTCAGTGACATTTTCGAGATGAAAGTCCAGTGGGTCAGCGGAGTTTTCAGGATGGGCTTCTGGTGGCATGGCAGATCGTTCCGGTTGAATAAATGTCGGGAACCAAGGAGAACTGTCCTGGCCTTCAGCAGACGAGTCTGACGTTCGAAATAAGAGACCAGCTACGTCAGTGGGCCTTCCGTCCTGAAACTGAATGAAAATGCAAGAGTCTTCATCCCCAGCCCCAAGCATGACGACAGAATTTTCATCTTCCAGTTTTTCTGAGCTGCCAAACTCTTCGTCGTCTAGCTCCCGTCGCATAGCAGCAGCGAAGTCATCATCCTCATTTTCAGAGTCTTCATGAACCAGCAAACTTTTATCTTGGGAATTTCCTGGGGTTTCGGAAAGTATGCCAGCAGATTCATTTGGTATGACAGTGCTCCCGTCTTCAGGCGTTCCTTGCATACCTGATGTCTCGCTTTTAGGTTTCTCTACAAAGGCAACATTCTCGTCTTCCTTGTCCAGTAATATACCAGAATTGTCGTCCTCGTGGTTGGAACTTTCTGATGGGATTTCCACAGGAACACCAGAATCTTTTCCATCACAGTGATCACTGTTCTCGTGAAAATGAGCGCATCTGTCTACGCCAACCTTCAAAGCGCAAGAATTCTCGCACTCTGTGCCTGGAATATTCAAATTTAACTCACTCTTCTTGTTGCTCCACTGATTTTTGTTCAAGGCGTTCTCGAAGACTCTATATTTCTCACCTTTGGCACTTGCAAGGACATAAGATGTTTCGCCTGTAGGACGCTCATGGCGACTAGAACCTTTGTCTTTGGGGCTCATCAGGACACTACAATTTTTTCCCTTGGTGCTCGTGACAGATATGTCAAGATGTACGTCTCCAAGTTTACCTGGGGTCAAACCACTTGCTTCCTCTTCAAGCTTCACTTCCAGGCCAGAATTGTCACCGGCAGGATTAGCTGGTATTTCAGGGGTCTCATCTTGAAGGTTTATAAAGAGCCGAATTTCTTCCAGAGAAATGGGAAATTCTTCCAGCTGACGTTTTTTCAGAGGAGGGTCGTCATGCCAGGTGGTCTCTTCATCGAAACATTCCATGGGGATTCCAGAAATATCTATTCCCACGGGAGGCAGGAAATCATTTCCAAAACACTGTCCTGCGACGGGAGAATCTTCCAGGGTCTCCAGAGGCAAAGCAGATTTTTCTGCCTTGAATACCACCGCGGAAGCTGAACCATCTCCTAC
>JAWQFJ010010284.1:12500-15000 GCA_034096865.1 Theodoxus fluviatilis
GAGATAAGGCAGGCTGGTGTCGATGGTCGTATCTACCTCTCCACTATCGTCTCCAACGACCGTGTGCCCACGTTGAGGGCCTTCAGAGAGGAGTAGCGGGCTGCCTAGATGCAGAACGTGCGACAGACTCACTCGATCTTCACAGCGCTGATTCAACGACTTCAGTGCAATTCAGTGTTCCATGCAATTTTCTAATCCGGCCTGTTTCCCGAAATCTGGTCGGAGCCGAGTCTTCATCCCATACACTAAAGTCAAATGCGATATGCAGAAATATTTGACTCGGCAATGGGATCGACTACTATTGTCTAAAATTGAGTGGGTGGGTGGAGGTGTTCAGTCGTATAATTTACGGTTAGAACAGTGTTTGTGCAATGTCGAACTTTCGCCATTTTCGCTGTGAGGTAGACAGGTCTTCGTACCTAGATGGCAGCACACTTTCTGTCGAGGCATTTTTCGAGGTGGATGGTAGGCCTACTGATGAAAAAAATGACGAATGGATGGATGAATGAATGAATGAATGAATGAATGAATGAATGATGGATGGATGAACAGACGGATGGATGGATACATTAATTAATGGATGGATGGATGAATATCAGCTGGATGGATGGATGGTTGGATTGATAGATACAATCATACATGAATAGATGGGTGGGTGGGTGGGTGGGTAGATAGTTGGATGGGGGGTGGGGATGGATGGATGGAAGGACGGATGGATGGTTGATAGATGGATGAGCCAGCAATGTGTGAGTTATTGACTAGCGAGAGAGCGCGTGGATGAGTGAACTGAAGAATGAAAAAAGGAAGGAATGTACCATCGTTCGGAAGAAAGAAAGAACGATGAAAACTGTTTCTGTGTTTCTGTATCACTGCCCTCGATATCTCGTCGCAAAACTTTCCCGAAACACAACAGCAGCCTACAGCGAGAATGGCGTTATTGCGAGTCTGGCTAGATTGTCCGCCCATGGGTCTTTGTTTGTTTTGTTTTTGTAATGCCTGTTCGAGCATGTTTCTTGTTCTGCAAGACTGCGTCAGTTCGTCGTGCCAGACCAGACCGATCCTGCTGGTGCCAGTGGGCTGTCTGCGCGGGAAATGCTGCGGAGCAGTGAATTGGCGAACGGCGTAGTGCGTGTGTGCAGTCTCAATGAACGATTATGGTAATCATATACGTGTTCTAGCGTCCGCCCATTCAGCGTCGCTGAGACTAGTGAATATAGTATCTCTGTGTTCAGAATGGCGTCCGCCCTGTACACCTTCTAGCTCTTGGCGGGTCGATATGGGAAGTGCGGTTTCCTTCTTGGTAAGAACTAGAGTGTGTTTGTGTGTGTGTGTGTGTGTGTGTGTGTGTGTGTGTGTGATTGTGTGTGTGTGTGTGTGTGTGTGATTGTGTGTGTGTGATTGTGTGTGTGTGATTGTGTGTGTGTGTGTGTGTGATTGTGTGTGTGTGTGTGTGTGTGTGTGTGTGTGTGTGTGTGTGATTGTGTGTGTGTGTGATTGTGTGTCGTTGTGTGTGTGTGTGTGTGTGTGTGATTGTGTATGTGTGTGTGTGTGTGATTGTGTGTGTTTGTGATTGTGTGTGTGTGATTGCGTGTGTGTGATTGTGTGTGTGTGTGTGAGTGTGTGTGTGTGTGTGTGTGTTTGTGTGTGTGTGATTGTGTGCGTGTGTGTGTGTGTGTGTGTGTGTGTGTGTGTGTGATTGTGTGTGTGTGATTGTGTGCGTGTGTGTGTGATTATGTGTGTGTGCTTGTGTGTGTGTGTGTGTGTGATTGTGTGTGTGATTGTGTGTGTGTGATTGTGTGCGCGTGTGTATGTGTGATTATGCGTGTGTGATTGCGTGTGTGTGATTGTGTGTGTGTGATTGTGTGTGTGTGATTGTGTGTGTGTGTGTGTGTGTGTGATTGTGTGCACATGTTCGTTCGTGACTATGCGAGTGCGTGTACATGCGTGTACGCATGTATTGTAACACCAAGTCAGACACCCATGATAGGGGTATGCACGTGTGCCTGCTTGTGCGAGCGCAGTGTATGTGTGTGTGTGCGCGTGCGTGTCTGCTCGCTAAAAATGGCCAGTGCATGTGATCGGACGATTGCTCATGTGCGTTGACAACGAGAAACGAGGACGACGACAATGGTGAAGAAAATAATGGAGTCTCACGGCCTATCAAGCCTTTGTAGACTATGCAAGTCCAACGGCCCCGAAAAGTAGATGCTTGTCAGAGTTTGAGCAAGCACAGTCTCGACTTTCCTAATTATTCTTCTTCGAATCGCGAAGGAAAATGCAGTGGGTCTATTCTTACCCCAAACCCACGGTGGAAAGGGAAGGGGGTGGAAGGAGGAGGAGGAGGGAGGGAGGAGGAGTGAGAGGAGGAGGAGGAGGAGGAGGAGGAGGAGGAGGAGGAGGCGGCGGAGGAGGAGGAGGAGGAGGAGGAGGAGGGAAGGAGGAGGAGGGAGGAGGGAAGGAAAGAAGGAAGTAGGACGGAGGGTAAAGGCAGCGTGGAGAA
>JAWQFJ010010284.1:17500-20000 GCA_034096865.1 Theodoxus fluviatilis
ATTATTTATACCCGTTTGAATATGTGGGTAGTGAACACGCTTTTTTTTTCAGTGTAGAGATACTAGTCTGGTAGCACCCAAAGAGTAATTGCATTGGTTTATACTCTGAAAGGAATTCCCTCAGTGACGATGCACTGGACGTATAGATGAGCTTTATGTTTCTAGTGACACCATACACATCACGGTTTATTTCGCAAGTACGGCAAAATTAAGATTGTGAGACTTTTTTCACAATTAGGATAATGCAGTCTATCGGTGAAATTGAAACCTAAAACTCATCAAAGTATATGATAGCTCAGTTTTCTAATATCTCAAGATGACTGCAGAGACCGCCATCAGTGCAAATTCTACTTATCCTGTTTTGATATAAACATCCGTACCTACTGATTTGGAATATTGGACTAATTAAATGTCCGCAGCCTCATTTTTTAATGATGGTGTATCGCCGTTGTCGGAGATAGCGTAACCTGAGGCGGTTATTAGGACTACCAGTAGCTAGAAAATCCCTACGGAGCGAAGCAGAAGACGGTCTTCAGAGGAAGAGCCCCCGTCGCCGAGTGTTTCGGCCCTATAGTCTTCCTTACACTCTTGGGGGGTGGGCCACACCTGGACTGACCTCCAGGTGTCCGTCTTTCTGCCACTGTATGTGGCAGGGGCGGGGAGAAGCAATCAGAATTAAGAACGCAACTCTGGAATCCGCGCCGTTTCGAACCCCGCACCCGCTGACTGCAGGTCCAGCGCGCTACCGCTCTTGCCACAGAGCTTCGCGGGGAAATTCCATAATTTAGCACGGGCAATTCAATTGGCGTTTGCGTCCATTGAAAAGGAAGTAATTGCTGTAAGCCTACAGGAGTCGTATCACAATTAGGACAGCAAAGCTGGTGGTGTCTGGTTTCGGAAACGGATTTTTTGCAGGAACTGACTGATTGGACATTACATGTTATTACAGTTATTGCTTTAAAAATAAACGGAAATGATTTTTTGGATTGTCTTTGCTGGCAAATCATCGTCCTGGAAAACCGACGCTGGTTAATCACCGTTACTCATGTATTTTTCACATTGGTCGTATTGAGGTAAAATCTTTAAACGCAACAAGGAATAAAGAGCTATGAAGAATACGACAGCCAGAAATTAATTATGTTTGCAAAAGTTATTTTGAATTTCCATTCCCCCTACCCACGCATCTTATCCGTGAAAAGTTTTACGCGGCATTTCCTCACATATGGATATACCCTTTGTTCAGTACGCAACCGAAATAATGGCACCTGATGCAGATATATGTGGTCCATATTGCTTCCACAAAATGCTTTAATATCCATGGTTGTATGGTTTATTAGTCTAAAGATTCCTGTTCTGTTTATAAAATGAAACGCGAAGTATTCACCAGAGCAGAATGGCTTGAAGAGCAAACTAAATTTGCCATTGTTTGGCTCAGGTCATTTTAAAGACGCGGTTAAAAATGTCAAAATAGTGGAAGCATTCAATTTGCGACAGAAAGTCAGTGTAAATATTTTATTTTAATAGAATGTTACAATTCTAACATTAGTGGTCTGTGTACCAATGCTACGCATATATAAACATTTGGACAGAAATTATGAAACAATTTTGGCTTGTACAAAAAAAATTTGAGTCTTCAAACATTCTGTCAGTATTGTTGCTTTATCTTAAATCGGCTGTTTGAAGCATTCGACAATTTGAAACTGTTGACATTTAACATTTTCCACTACTGGGGATGAACAAATCAAAACATATGTAGGAGTGCATATCAATGTGGTTGCAGTGGGACGAATGCAACGCATACCATAGAAGCTCCCACTTGTTAATTTACTACTTCCGGCCTCACGCAGACGATAATCACAGGCGAGAGTGATATATGTCTCGGCTAGTTTTTTCAAGTCTGAGGAGCAGACCGAATGTCTCTAAAACTCCGATTTCAAGCCCTGCAGTCAGAATAATGTTACTATTTTAGAGCGAAGGCAGCAATGCTCGCACAAAATGATACGTCCATACTTCCTTGGGAAAGATATTTTCTCAGAGTACCCTCGCAGGCTCGTCTCCAACACTTCGGTGATCAAAGGGCTCTGTAGGGTAGACTGAGAGCAATCAGTGCTTCTGCCTTCATCCTCACGCCCCTTCCGAATCAGTGGACTCCATAGAACTTGTTTATGATCTTGATAAAAGACAGTCTGGCCAAAACCGCCCGCCAGGGGCGCAACCTCCTATGGTTTTGTTTGCGTTTATCGTCTGTCTGCCAAGCAGCAGGTTGACAGAGACGTGGTTATTGCGACAACGCTCTTCTGAGACGTAAATACAGTTTCTACAAACAGATACAGTGGACTCGTGAGAGACGGAAGCGTTACCGTGCGAAACATTATTTTGTCATGTCAACCGACTTTGTGAGCAAGTGAGTAAGCGAGTGAATGAGTGAGTGAGTGAGTGAGTGAGTGAGTGAGTGAGTGAGTGAGTGAGTGAGTGAGTGAGTGAGTGAGTGAGTGAGTGA
>JAWQFJ010010284.1:25000-28263 GCA_034096865.1 Theodoxus fluviatilis
TGTAGGGTCGGCGCCCCAGAATAGGGTAGGTCGGGTTACTCTAACCACACCTCTTTTTTTTGGGGGGGGGCTAATAAACTTGATCGTGTAATATAAATGTATCCATGTGGAATATTTATAACTCAGTCAGAGACCTTCATAATCACAAAAATATAGATTATTTGACAATTGTTGAATAACATCATTTTAAAACGGATTCTAACACATGCTTGCCATAACTGACTGGAAGAAGCATTGCACTATTTTGACCACAACTGCTGCAGTTAGACAATTACAATGTACACACAGACTCTTTAGTCTTTTCCATACTGAATGTTATGCCATAATTTCAATAAAAAGCCCCACAAAATTAATTCAATGTCTTACCACATGATTCATCCTGACTCTCTGAACATTGTTGCTGATGCTCTGCCAGGTCCTCATCACTGTCAGCTTTCCTTTTCTCAGAAGTTGAAGTTGATCCTGGATCAGACACAAAAATTAATAAACATTTTTTGTTATCAAATAAAATAGAGTGCATTAGACAGAAGAAAACGTCACAGAGCAGTGCCTGTTAGCCACAAGTATACAGTTATCTAAACATCCAAAGCGATTCTTGTCTGGGGACGCTTCAGCGTAGAAAATAATAATACATATAACAAAATAACTTTTGTCACGAGATGAATGTAGTGACAGTAAATGTTACTGTCTTTTGTTGACAATAATTCCTATTAATTCACGGCATTAATTACGACAACAACAAAAGTGGGTTTTTTTTTACTAGGGGGGGGGGGGGGGGGGGGTGTTGGAAGTCAAAATAAACAAATCTAAAAAACCAAAATTAGGAAAGGAGTCCGAATAAGAATCAATAAATGAAATACTATACAGTTAGACATGTGCTAATGTTTTCAGTTGCCTTTCAAAACCGCCCCCCCCCCCCCCCCCCCCCAATCAAGTGGAACTGCTTTGCAAGCTGATAAAAGTTTGAAATCTTTTAATTATCATTACTTTTTCTCGCTCTACGTAAACTCTCTTTCTGTTGTTAGTCAAATTTGACTTCGACAACACCATGAACACCTTCCCCCCACTCGCCGACTCGAAACCCGAACCTAGCTTGGTCAAACCTGGTTACCCCAAATTTTGCCTCTGCGTACTCACTGGTTCAGATATGCGTATTTTTTAAAACTGTGCGTATTTTTTGCGCGGACCGACATTTCAAAAATGCAGCTTTTGGTTTGCACAATGATACTCCGCAGTCAGTCAACGACACCCAAAAAAATTTGAAGTGGCAATGCAAGTGAAGAGTTAACTGCCCCTTGACCACACACACACTCGATCTGCCTTATGGTGGCCGCCACCCCGCCTGACGTACTGACTTTGCTTGTCCGGGGAGTTCACCGACATTACTGTTACACTGTTCATGTTCGCAACTAGAGCATCACACACACAGTAGGCCTATTCAAACGTATCCAAGCGGCTAAACAATCAAAATCGCAATTCAACTGCGCAAATTAATCTTCTCTGAAGAAACGGTGATGCTACCGAAACGCATTCAATCAAAAGTTTGAGCAGCAGTCGAAAGGCAAAAGGAACGCTAGAAAGGGTTCTGTCAAAGAGTTCTGGGAGCACAGGGCAGCCGTCGTGCTGCAGATAACCGAATAAATAAACACGAACAATGTGGAGCAATCACATTGTGAAAAGTGCGGTGGTCACTGGCCCTAGGCCTGTGGAACCCGCAGTCACTCTCCGCAGTCATCTCCCGACCTGGATGAGGCAAGGACACAGAAGGCATTGTTTTACCTAAACCCGGACATGTTACTTTTTGTCACGTTTGTGTCCAACATCAGCGTCGGGCCCTGGAGTTAGGTCGCAGGGACCACCCGTTGAGAGTCAAACGTGGGATGGAGTTATGATATTGATATATCCAACCACGCAGTTGGGTATATAAACCGTACGAGGCCGTACAGCTACCTACAAAAAATAAATTCGGTAGCCGTACCGCACGGCTACGGAATCTCTTCCAAGAAAATGTGCTTACCGTATATCCTCCAGGAACTTGAAGTGATCAAGCCTATGATTTTCAGTACAGTGCAGGTTGGATAAAACAACCAAGAAACACACACACACACACACACACACACACACACACACATACACACAGAGAGAGAGAGAGAGAGAGAGAGAGAGAGAGAGAGACAGACAGACAGACAGACAGACAGCTAGACAGACAGACAGACAGAGACAGAGAAGAGTGAGGCAGACAGAGAGAGAGAGAGAGAGAGAGAGAGAGAGAGAGAGAGAGAGAGAGAGAGAGAGAGAGAGAGAGAGAGAGAGAGAAGCCACTCAAACTTCAACGGAAACAGGGCCTGTATCCAGAACGGCGAGTTATTTTAACCCCGATTTATCTCTAAAGTAAACTCAGAGGATTCCAACTGTCTGTTCCGCTCTCCCTTGGCTGGAACACCGTTCTGGATATGGGCCACGCGTGCCTGACGTGGACTTTATCGCGCGAAATTGCACATTTAGGAATACGCAAAAGCTGCATTTTTTTCCGCGTATTTTTTCAGAGGCATGCGTTATTTTCGTATTCCATTTTTTCTTGCGTATTAATACGCAAAATTCGTACGGGTACCCAGGTCTGCTTGGTCCTCCATTTCCCGCCACATGCTGATTACTTCCATTGTTTTGAGATGCGCGCGACTGAAAAAGAAACTGGAATCTTACCTTCAACATCAGATGCTGACGGCTGTGGAGCAAAAAAACTGCTCAGCTTCTTTGTGCCTGCGGCATCGGCAGGTTTAAGGGGTTTCTTTCTCGGCATTATACTTCAACTTGAAAGAACTTTGGAGAATTGAAACACAAATCAACCACAGCCATGGACACTACATCTAGTGTCCATGACCACAGCTGAGTGTGGAAATTGAATGCGGCGACTCGAGAACCGGAAGTTGTCTTGCGTAGTATGCGCTGACTAGTCGAACACGTAAGGGCTATTTTTTGTTCAGTGTTGGTTTAGCGCAGTGGGATTTATTTCAGGCTGCCTGGCTGACAAGAGTACAGTGCTGTACTTGGGGGGGGGGGGGGGGGGGGGGGGCCGGCCTGGCAGTGTGTGTTGGGGGGAGGGGGGGGGTACCTTTTTTCTCATCGGATTTCACCATGAATCAGAATATAATTTGTTAGAGACACACACAAAAAATATTTATTAAAAAAAAAAAACTCAAACCAAGGTACATGCTTTTTCTAGGGGGGGGGGGTTCCGGAACCCCTGGAACCCCCCCTGGGTC
>JAWQFJ010010290.1:0-7500 GCA_034096865.1 Theodoxus fluviatilis
GGAGTGGGAGGATGTGCCTGTGTACCCGCGACGCAGTCTTCTGAGGGGAGTCTGCACACGAGCTGGGAAGAGTCGTGAACTAGAACGGAAGGTGCTCCCTTTGCCCGTGGTTGAGGGGTTGGATATCACGCCGGCGAAGTTGCGGGAGCTACAGAGTAGTGATGAAACACTATCTCGGGCTCGTGAATCTGCAAGGACGGGAGAGCGCGTAGAGGCGGGTCAGTTCTCGAAGGTCTTCCGGGAGGAGAGGGGAATCCTACGCCGCTGTTTTACCGACAGAAGAGGGGAACACACTCAGGTGTGTGTACCCCGGGTCCTCCGCGACGACGTCATGCGACTCGGCCACGACGCAATCATGGGGGGGCATCTTGGGACGAAGAAGACTCTAGAACGTATTTGGGCCGTGTTCTACTGGCCTGGTATGTGTGGCGACGTCCGTCGTTTCTGCATATCATGTCCCCGATGTCAGAAGGTCACTCCTCGGGGAAAAGTACGCAAAATGCCTCTCGGAAGGATGCCCATTCCTCATCAGCCTTTTGAACGTGTGGCGGTCGACATAGTCGGTCCGATCGCCCCACCCTCGGATGACGGGAATAGGTACATACTGGTGATGGTTGACCAAGCGACTCGGTACCCAGAAGCCGTGGCATTACGCAACATTGAAACGGCTACGGTGGCAGAGGCTCTCTTCACGATGTGGACAAGGCTAGGTATCCCCGAGAGGGTGTTGTCTGACAATGGGGGTCAGTTCACTGGCCACATCATGACAGAAGTTCACAGACTTCTGTGTATCGAGGGTCAGACTACAACCCCCTATCACGCGATGTGCAATGGTCAGGTGGAAAGATTTAATGGTGTCCTCAAGCAGATGTTGAAGAAGATGTGCTCAGAGGACCCAAAGACATGGGACCGGTATCTGCCGGCAGCCCTCTTCGCTTATCGGGAAGTTCCCCACGAGGGATCGGGGTTCTCACCTTTTGAGCTGTTGTACGGTCGAGCCGTGAGGGGACCGATGTCCATCCTAAAAGACCTGTGGACCCGGGAAAGACAACAGGAAGAACCGCTCCCCATCTCGGCATATGTCTTCGATCTACGGAACCGAATCGAAGAGACCTGCCGCTTGGCGAGAGATAACCTGACCAAGGAGGCTGAGCGGCAAAAGAAGCACTTTGACAAGTCAGCGCGGATGCGGGAATTCAAAGTGGGACAAAGAGTACTCCTGTTACTTCCATGCAAAAACAACAAGTTGGAGATGGCCTGGCGCGGACCATATGTAGTGGAGGAGAAGGTGGGTGAGTGCGACTACCGGGTGCGCATCGGGGGCAAGGCGAAACTCCTCCATGCCAACCTCCTAAAACTCTACGTGGAACGGGCTCGGATCGCCGCCGTGGCAGTCATTGAGGGGTCGACTGAGTGTGAGAGAATCCCAACCATTTCGGAGGAAGTGCCTCTCATACCTCTCGTGTCGGAGGAGGGTCACGGAGACGTGCACCTCGATCCCCACGCTCCTGAAATCCACGACGGCATAAAGGATATCATCCAGAAGCACAAGAGGATATTCACGGATCTCCCTCTATGTTGTACTCTCACGGAATGTACCATCAAGTTGGCGCATAATGCGCCCATCCGGTCGAAGCAGTACCCTCTGCCGTTTTCTCAGCAGACAACGATAGGGGAGGAGGTCAAGGCTATGTTGGCGATGGGGGTCATCGAACACTCAACGTCCCCATATAGTTCCCCAATTGTGTTGGTAGGAAAACCTGACGGGAAAGTCCGGTTTTGCTCTGACTATCGTGCGGTAAATCGCATAGTAGAGTTCGATGCCGAACCAATGCCAAGCATGGATGCCTTGTTCGCGAAATTGAGCAAAGCGAAGTATCTGTCAAAGATCGACCTGACTAAGGGGTATTGGCAGATCCCCATGGCAGAAGAGGACAAACACAAAACCGCTTTCTCTACTCCACAAGGGTGCTTCCAGTGGAGGGTGATGCCGTTTGGCTTGAAAACCGCAGGGGCTATCTTTTCAAGAATGATGAGGGCACTGCTCCTACCTCTCGAGATGCCGGAGATAGAAAACTTCATGGACGACATCTTGGTGGCCACCGAGACCCCGGAGCGACACCTCGAGTGTCTGGAGGCCCTCTTCACACGGTTGGAAGAGGCCAACCTGGCGGCAAAACCATCTAAATGTTTTCTGGGATTCCACCAACTGGAATACCTGGGGCACCAAGTGGGCGGTGGAGTGATCAAGCCAGGCCTCGAGAAGACGAAGAAAATCAGCAAGGCTGAGCGTCCAAAGACCAAGAAACAGGTACGGTCCTTCCTGGGTTTGGCAAATTTCTATCGGAAGTTCGTGCCTGGGTTTGCGGAAGTGGCCCTGCCACTCACCACAGCTACAAAGGGTAGCAAGCCGAACCTGGTGGAATGGTCACCCGAGATGGAAACTTCGTTCCAGGCACTGAAAAGAGCTCTGACTTCCTTCCCGGTATGCATATTGCCTGACATGAGATTCCCCTTTGTCCTCAGAACAGATGCATCAGGCCACGGTCTGGGTGCAATCCTTTTCCAGGACCAGGGAGAAGGAATGAGGATCGTGGCGTGCGCGAGTAAGAAGCTTCTCAGTGCCGAGAAAAACTACTCTACGATCGAGCGAGAATGTCTAGCCATTGTCTGGGCAATCGGCAAGTTTGCACCGTACCTGTGGGGACGCCATTTCATCATTGAGTGTGACCATCAACCCCTGCAGTTCATGCAAACCATGAAAAGCACTAACCGAAGGGTCATGAGGTGGGCTCTATCGCTACAACAGTACTCCTTCTCTGTGCGAGCGATTCCGGGCGCCGAGAATGTGGGAGCGGACTTCCTGAGTCGCCTAGGGGAGTGAAGGGGAGGAAAAGTCGTCCGTGTGGTTTTTGTTTTTGGGGGTGGGTTCTATCGGATGATAAAACTTGAGGGGGGGTTTGGTCACACGGCGATCTTTCGTGAAGGCGACGTATGTGGGCCTTTAACCTCCTGGGGGGGAAAAATTAGGCTTAATAGAGTAAACGGTTTTGGCGCTAGAAACGACTAACATCGTGCGAAGCAGGGGTCAGGCTAAATTGTGCTCACAACGAGCTCGGGCAGGAGGGGAGCCCGGAGATAAGGCGGGTGGTCCGTGCAAGTGGTGTGAGAGAGGCTCACGGGAGAAGGAGGAAGGGTGGATGGGAAATCGAGGTAGGAGGGGAGAAAAATTTCGTCAGGGGAGACGAACGGTCGTGCAAGAGGACGCTCTAGGGGATGCGAGGGAAGCAGGGCCAGCGTGGTCGCCGTCGTTGAAGCTTTGACCGTGGGGTCTTAGCCTGGGTCAACTCGGGAGGATGGAGATGACAGTCGGGTTGCTGCAGTGGTGTTACACAGCCTAGAGGACCAAGGGTCGCGCGGACGGAAGGAGCTAGGACGCCGAGCGTTCCCACCTCGTCCTGTGTCTACTGGGAGGGAGTGAAACGTGGAGATACTACGGTCTACCGGTCTACGTTCTACGTGAGAACGCGGACCAAGCGACGCGGGTCGCCGTGGATGTGGTGGCTGTGCGTACGCCATACGCCCGCTTCTTGTGTGCTAGTGTGCCGCCAGAGGGTGGGACATCTCGTGCTTCCTCCAGGAGTTTCCGTTGGAGCTGTCGGAGTATTAGGTGGTGTTCTGGACGTTGAGGAGGACAGACGGTGCGCGGGGAAAAAACCTCGGGTAAGGTGACGATTTTTTTTGTTGTTGGTTCCTTGCCTTTCCCGTTAGGTCTGGGTTGGTATCGTCTGACTGCCGCGTTGGTAGCGGTCATGCCTTTAAGAGGCGAGGACATCAGTTGCCCAGGTCGTTACTGCTGTGGTAGCAGAGACGCCTTTAAGAGGTGAGTGGTTTGTGCTGGGGGGGATTCACGCTGAGAGAGGGCAGTTTCTCTTCGAAGGAAAGAGGCGTTGTGTTTTGATCCCGAAGGAGAAATGGAGGGTCAAGAGACGGAACTTTTCTTTCATGTGCTTACGGGTAGCCTGCCTGCGTGAGGGTAGCCGCTCTTTCCCCTTTGGAAGCCCCAAGCTATTAAGTAATTAGATTGGTGGGTGTGTGAGATTGTTACTGCTCTGTTTGCAGTGTAGTGGTGACATGAGAGGGAGTATTGATTGATGTGATTGCCCTGATATTTGTTGGTCGGGCGGAGGTGAGCATGGTGTATACAGTGGATTGGTGAGCAGGGTGAATTTGTATTAAGTTTATGCAATCATCGTTCCATGTGGATTTTTGTGTTTTCAGTCCATTAAGATTATTCATGCTGTGGTTGCAGTGTAGTGGGTACATGTGCATGTATTGATTGTTGTGATTGCCATGTATTGAGACTGGCTTTTGGGGAAAGTTGAGATGCTGTTGGTTGAGGTGGTTTTCTTATATAGTTTAGATTCTGAGTGAGTGTGGTTGAGTTTAGGAGGATGTTGGGTTGTTGAAGGGAAGGGATTGCTTTGGTTTCATGATATGTTGCCTCTTATGATTGAATGTGTACTTTATTGATGGGTGGTGTTAGGGTTTTGTAAAAATAAATTGTATTTGTTAAATTTATTTGCTTGTTGTGTATTGTATCTTTTGATTGGATGTTATGTCCCTCTCGGAAAAAGTCCGAGTAGGAAGGGACCCGTGACAGTATTCACTCATTCATTATTTCGTTTATTATTCTTTTGTTTCTTCATTCATTCATTCGTTCGTTCATCCGTAAACATGCACGTGTTGCAGTGGACTGTGTACAGTGGGGCCCTGTGGCTGTGTGGGTGGAGCACTTGATATGCGGTCAGTTCCAACTGGTAGACACACTGGACGAGGTGCGGAACTCAGACTACTCATCTGTAAGTAAAAAAAGTCAGATCATCTCCCTCCTCTCTTCCGCTCTCTCCACTGGTTGCCCATTAGTGCTTGAGTCGAATACAAGATTGTCTGTCTTTGCTACCATTACTTCGCTGAATCCCTTCCTCAATATCTCTCTAAACCCATGCGCACCTACACACCCGCTAGACAGCACGCTCTTCCGCAGACACAAGAATACTCAGGTTCCCGGAGGACCCTCCAGTTAAAACAAAATTTGGTGAACGCTCTTTCTTTTATCAGGCTCCCTCTATATGGAATGACCTCCCTGCCTCTGTTCGTCACTCTACATCTCCCTCGACCTTTCGCTCTGCTCTCAAAACTCACCTCTTCTTGAAATCGTTCCCTAATCCTGTCAAAATGTCTTCATCTTCCTCCCCTCACTGTTCTCTTTGTACTAGCTTGCCTAAGCCCCCTACTACCCTCCTGTCTCTCCTCCCCCCTCCCCAGTTTCATGGTTAAGCGGTGACGCTGTACATCAGTTTGTCGGATGCCTGAAGTGAATGTCTGACTCCTATGTTATTAAGTTTATTAAGTTACCTTTAATGTGATTGACTGTTATTGTATATTGTAATGGTTGTGTATGTATGCGCCTTGAGCATGTCTTAACTCATGGTAAGGCGCTATATAAATCCACACATTATTATTATTATTATTATTATTATTATTATTATTATTATTATTATTATTATTATTATTATTATTATTATTATTATTATTATTATTATCATTATTATTACTCAGATTTGCATCCTAAAGCAACGTTAATTGACACGGGGTGTAAGCGGGTACCTGCGAAGGCTGACGCGGAGAATCAAGGAGAGAAAAAAAAGTTTGCGCATTTATCTGCATCAGCTAGGATACATGCTCCCCAGGGAGTTTAGATGGTGCATGAACGGTGATTCTCGTGGCAACGGGATCCGGCGGTAAAGTGTGTGATTTGATCACCCTTTAACCCTTCCCATATAAAGTTAATATTGGAGGAGGAACAGGAAAAATCACATCGACTTTTTCAGGTCCCATATACTGAGTCCGCTTACCAAACTGCATGTTATCGCGCATCATTCAAAGGAAATTACATCATACACCTGTGAGATGAGGTAACCAATATTGAAATTGAGATAGTAATAACAGAATCTAGAGAACACTGAGATTGCAAACCTCCACCAAGGACGCCACAATTTCTCGTCCATGACCTGTATAGTTTAGTTCATTTTTAGCGTCTGCTGGCGGTCCCTGAACGCATACGACGTCATCAATAGTTTGACGACATCAACTTCGTGAATTGTGATAACATTTCTCCTTTTCGTTTAAATGCAAAACTAGTTTTATTGATACTTGTCTGGTACATTATTCGGAGACATGAAAACATGATGTCGCTGGGATGAATTTCTGCAACAACATGAAACCAATCCTATACATCCCCACATCGCCTATTAAAATTTTCTGCATGCTTCGCCAAATGGTCTGCGCGAGTTAAGACTGGTGTCGTGCTTGTGGATCACACATACGTCAAACGACTTATTATGCCGACGTATCCGTTCCTCACTCCGAGACCTCCAGCGGACGTTAAAACGAACTAAACTGTACAGGTCCTTGAAGAGAAAATGTGGCGTCCTTGGAGATTTGCACTCTCAGATGGCTCTGTAGTTTTACATGTACAATACTAGTCACAGATTGTCAGAATGCTTGTGGGCTAATTCACTTGATGATAAACTCATCATGCTGATCACTCTACACGGTAGTGTGAAAAACGATGAGTACCGTTATATACTATATAGTACCACTCCTTTAGAACATTTCTTTGTGTCTGGTATTACGCTAAATGACAACTGGGGTGAGATTTTAGAAAATCTCAGGCGAGGGTACAGGCCGTAAAAAGGAACACGGGTCAACCGCGTGGTAATCGACAACGTTATCCACTTTTCCACGTGTATTACGCTAAATTGGATGTGTTGACAGATGTCTTTCCAACTTTCCCAGTAACATCGGGGTCATGGTGATATTGTGGGTATCTTTCGATTTACAAGTCTCCATCCAACCAGTTCCCCGCAAAACAAAACGAGGAAAACAACCTGTGTTGTGAAACGGGATCCTGGATCCATTACTAGCTCTGCTCTCCACCCAGTCGTTTAACAAAGGCTTGGTGTTTGGTGATTTTCTTCTGACGCGATCGAGTCAGCTGTGCTCCTTGTGACGACAATAGGTTTTTCGCGATATACGGCACAAATTTACAAATTGGAAACGGACAATGATGTACAACTGTACGAGAAAGTCATATTTAGGCGTCAGGACAGCCTACAACTGACAGATGAAGCAGCAGAAGCCACAGAAGTTTCTAATCAAGCGAGGCTACGCCGCCATTATGAAATCTTGCTAGACACATGTCTACCCCTACATCACAAGCAGGGACCCATCTGATAGGCGATTCGAGGGAGTGTCTGACGGACATAAAAATATAGTACGTGTTTGTATTAGGCGACAATGGACAGAACATTGCTTTTGGGACTTGCGAGTGCGACATTTCCTATGGAAGCGGCATTGTTGCCAGATCAGTGCACGTTTGAGCACACCCGAAATACTTTTTGCCACTTGCAATCCCAACATTTCCAATGAAAACAG
>JAWQFJ010010290.1:22500-40000 GCA_034096865.1 Theodoxus fluviatilis
GCAGAAATGCCTAAAATTTCATCATTGATAAATAAAGAATCAATCAATCAATCAATCTCTCTCTCATTCGTTCTCTCTCTCTCGCTCTCTCTCTGTCTCTCTCTCTCTCTCCCTCACTCTGTGTATATCTCTCTCTGTTTCTCTGTCTCTCTGTCTCCCTCTCTGTATATTTCCCTCTATGTATCTCTGTCTCTCTGTCTCTGTCTCTCTCTGTCTCTATCTTTGTATCTCTCTCTGTCTCTCTCTCTGTCTCTCTGTCTCTCTGTCTCTGTCTGTCTCTGTCTCTCTCTGTCTGTCTCTCTGTCTCTCTCTTTCTATGTCTCTCTGTCTCTCTCTGTATCTCTCTCTATGTCCCTCTTTGTCTCTCTCTCTCTGTCTGTCTCTCTGTCTGTCTCTCTCTGTATCTCTCTGTCTCTGTATCTCTCTGTCTCTGTATCTCTCTGTCTCTGTATCTCTCTGTCTCTCTTTATCTCTCTCTATGTCTCTCTATGTCTCTCTGTCTCTATGTCTCTGTCTCTCTGTCTGTCTGTCTGTCTCTCTCTCTCTCTCTCTCTCTTTCTCTCTCTCTCTCCGCGTATTTCAGTGTTTTCCGGAAATCGTCCGTCAACTCCTGTGGAGGAAACATCAAGAGTTATGCGACACATTTCAATTAACTAGTGTGATATGTAAATTAATGTGCATACTCAGGCTGTCATCTCAAGTTCTGACTTCAAATAAATAGACATGAATGCATTCGAATGTGCATTAAATGCACGCAAATAAGAATGCTATAGAAATAATTTAACCCCTGTCGTTGAAAAATAATGCCAACCAGGTGAAACAGATGAATGCTTACATCAATACCTACGTTGTAGAGACCGCATTAAGAGTGACATACATACAAGAAATAAGAACAGAACGTTTCAACTCAACAATCGGTGCCTACTTTCTTCCAGGCTTTGAACCCTCCCAACCAGCCTCCTGGCAGCGGTATCATCCAGTACACTGAGATTTTGAATGAGTTCAAGGTCAACCATCCTGACTTCATTGGTTTCAAGGTCATCCTAGCCTCCAACAGGTGCCTAACCTCGACATTGTTCGTCCTTCAGACGTAATACTTTTGTCCAGTAAATAGGCTACGAAAAGCTCAGTGCTTGATCTCCCTAGATTTCGTGTTACTTTTCAAGATGTTTCGTCTTTTAATCTCAAGTTTTTTAGTTCGACGTCCTAAGAATTTTCGTTCTTATTCTCAAGAGTCTAACGGGTTGTTGTGCTTTGTTTAAAATGTTTTCGCGTTTTAGTCTCAAGAATTGTTGTAGTTATTCTCAAGGGTCGTTCTGAGGCTCAGGAGTTTTCATCCTTAGTCTCAAACACAGCCTTGCTTAGTCTCGAGTTGTGCTTATTCTCCAGAGTTATCCATCGTGCTTTAGTATGAAAACTTGTGCTTGATTTCAGAAGTTGTCGTCCTTAGTTTCAACAGATTTTGTGTCTAGTTTCAAACATTGTAGTGCTTAGTTTCAAGAGTTCTCGTGGTTAGTTTCATTTTTTTTGTTGTTGCTTAATCCAAAAGTTGTTGTGCTTAGTTTCAACAGTTGTTGTTTCTAGTTTCAAGAATTGTCGTGGTTAGTTTCAATGGTTTCTTTGCTTTGATCCAAAACTTGTTGTGCTTAGTTTCAACAGTTGTTGTGTCTAGTTTCAAACGTTGTAGTACTTAGTTTCAAGAGTTGTCGTGCTTAATTTCAACAGTTTTTGTGCATAGTTTCAAGAGTTGTCGTGCCTAGTGTCAAGAGTTGCCATGCTTAGTTTCAACGGCTTTCTTGCTTTGATCCAAAAGTTGTTGTGCCTAGTTTTAACAGTTGTCGTGCTTAGTTTCAAGAGTTGTGGTGCTTAATTACAACAATTTTTGTGCTTAGTTTAAAGAATTGTCATGCTTAATTTCAAGAGTTTTTGAGCTTAATTTCAACAATCGTTGTGTTTAGCTTCAAAAGTTGTCGTGCTTAGTTTCAAGAATTGCCGTGCTTACTTTCAAGAGTTGTCATACTTACTTTCACGAATTGTCGTGCTTAATTTCAACAGTTGTCATGCTTAGTTTTGATAGTTGCTGTGCCTAATTTCAAGAGGTGTCGTGTGTAGTTTAAAATTTTGTCATGCTTTTTCCTCAGAATTGTCATGCTTAGTTTCAAGAGTTATCGTGCTTGGTTCAAATTTTATCTAACTTATTCTCACGAGTTGACATGTTTTCTTTCAATAATTATCATGCCTAAATTCGACAGTTTCTGTGCCTGGTTTCAACAGCTGTCGTGATTACCTTCAGAGGTTGTCACGCTTAGTTTCAAGAGTTATCGTTTTTGTTTCACCAATTGTCGTGTCTGAAGTTAACAGTTGTTATGCCTAGTTTCAACAACTGTCGTGCCTAGATTTAACAGTTGTCGTGCTATGCTTAGTTTCAACAGTTGTTGTGCTTAGTTTTAAGAGTTGTCGTGCCTAGTTTAAGCAGTTGTGTCTAATTTCAGCAGTTGTCGTGCTAATACTCATGAGTTGTCGTGCCTATTTTCAAGAGCTGTCGTGCCTAGTTTCAAGAGTTGTTGTACCAAGTATCTAGAGTTTTCGTGTTATAGTTTCAAGAATTGTGCCGAGTATTAAGGACAGTTGTGCATATTCTCGAGAGTTGTAGTGTATACTCTCACAAGTCGTCGTGCTTGGTCTCAACACTTGTCGTGTCTAGTTTAAAGTGTTTTCGTGTGTCAGTCTGAAGACTTGCTTTGCTGTCTCAAGAATGTTTGTGCCAAATCTTCAGGATTGTCGTGCTTAGTGTCAAGAGTAATTTTTCTGAAGCTCAAAAGATTTCATGCATAGTTTCCAAACCTATGTTGCTTTGTCTCAGGAGTTTCTGTGTTTAGCCTATAAAATAAAAAGAAGCTGTGATGCCTATTCTCAAACGTTATGCTTAGTCTCAAGAGTTGTCGTGCCTTGTCTCAAGACTTTTCTTGCTTAGCCTCAATGAAGAGGTTTGAAACCTAGTCTCGGGATGTCTCATGTCTCAATCTGAAAGGCCGTAGTGCTTTAGACTGTTTTGCACGATTCTCAAAACTTGTCGTGATCCAGCCTTGGTGACTGTAACTCTCTCCAGGTTCAGCTCCCATGACGCGATCCTTGCTCAGGTGCAGACGGCCTTGCAGTTGAGCAAGAACCACTCGGACATCTTCCTGGGCTTCGACCTGGTGGCTCAGGAGGACCTGGGGAACACGCACCACTACTACCTGGACCAGCTTCTCTTCCCTGAAATCAACAAGGAAATCCTGCCCTACTACTTCCACGCTGGGGAAACAGGTGGGGACGGTGATATTGTTTCTCTGTGCTGACCGTCCAGGGGATGCAGGGTTCTTCAGGGCATGTTGTCCAGTGCGGGGGTTGTCCCCCCCCCCCGTATGGACGTGAGCGTGAAAGCCGTGGATGTCGGGGATTTTGCCTGGTGGCTGAGGCGCTCGCCCGCAGTCGTTTGCGGCGAACACTAGCAGCGTTCAAAGATTCGGGAATTCCAGAACAGCTTGTAACGTTCCAAAGTATGAACCGTTCCAAAGTATGAACCGGAAATCGTCGCAGAGTTATCTGCCCGGCTCTCTCTTTATGCGATTTACCGCTCCTGCACCTGTTCTTCGCATGGAATATATCCCGACAAACGACGCATTAGTTGCTTTACGAGTTTTTGTGTTTTTGGTGCATTTGTGTCGTTTAACACATAATGTAGCGTTCAAAAAAGTTTTTCCCCGTGAAAAGCCGTCTCCCCTGCCGGAAATAATATGGGAGTCACCTCCCTGTAGTCTATTTGTAGTCTGGTTTTAAAAAACGCGACCGTTGACTGACTTGGCATGCCCGGGGAGTTATGCTAAGATCCGGCCGCGTTAATATATCTGCGTTTTGTGACAAACGTCTTGCTCGGCGGTACTGTACTCCATGCACCTTAACGGTGCGCGTGATTCGGGTGTAATCTTAAGCTAAACGACGTTCCGAATGTTTCCGACTTCGACCATTTCAGCAGCGCCAATAAACGTCGTTTAGCTTAAGATTACACCCGAATCACGCGCACCGTTAAGGTGCATGGAGTACAGTACCGCCGAGCAAGACGTTTGTCACAAAACGCAGATATATTTACGCGGCCGGATCTTAGCATAACTCCCCGGGTGTGCCAAGTCAGTCAGGCGGAGTGGCGGGTGCCGTCTCTTTTTAGAGTCGAATTATTAAGAGTACCGGGCAGATAACTCTGCGACGATTTCCGGTTCATACTTTGGAACGGTTCATACTGTGGAACGTTACACAGCTTCCTCATTCAAGGTGCTTGATTAGAAATTACCTCCTTTCCCAGGAGCGAAACTGGCTACCTGTGAGTGTAGCGAAGGAGCACTCTAGTGCGTGAAATCCTCGATACGGACGTCCGCCGGCATCGGGTTTCATTTTCCCCTAGGGATGGAGAATGAACTGGTATCTGACAGTGTGGTCCTATGTCTGTCGCTGTAATCGTTGTCAGGTGCCAGTGAAGGGCTACTCTGGTGGCCTAAAGATAAGGAGGTAAAGCGTAAAACGATTTGAGTCCCAGATGTGAGTGAGAAGTTATTGTATAAAACCGCTACCTTTGTTTTGACGTATGATTGAAAGATGCTGAGTCAGGCTCAGTTTTGTACTGTTTTCTTTCGTTCCTTACTTCCTAACCTGACTAACCTTTTTGGCTATGAAATTGAATTCATCTGTTGCAGTCAACACCTATATGTTCTAGCCCTGTTCTACGCTGACGTTAATGCAACCCTGTACAAAGACCAAATGGGTGGATGCATCTTCTTCATATGAAGATATCCTTTCTTATTCATATCATCCTCTCATTCGACTGCGCTCTCCATACTTCTCCCGCACTAAATACTTCTTGCGTGTTTTGTAACCCTGCAGCCCTGGCTTCTTCTGCCTTTTTGCATCTGCTTCTCTCACTGCTTGCTCTACCGCTGCTCTGTGCTTTCCTTTCAAGTCCCTGGGCTTGCAGTGCCATTTTCACCAAGACGACTGACTATCTTTGTTCGAGCTTATCACAGTCATGTTCTCTCCCTGGTCACCCTCTGTCTCAAGAATCAATGGGCTGCACAGCAGAGTCAGTCAGACGAGCTCCGGCGGTGGTGGTGCAGGCGTGGATGATGTGTGTGTCACATTATCTGCACAGCTGCTGAAAAACACTCTATTTAACGTTACTTTCCACATTTCTTGTAGAGGAATACAATAAAGGGGTCGTATTAACGCACCATTTTTTAAGGGTACGCAGATATGTTTTAGATCGAAGTTTGGCCTAGTGGCTCGACCTGTTGGCAATTGTGCAGGGCGATTGTGTAGGGCAATTGTGCAGGGCGATTGTGCAGGGCGATTGTGCAGGGCGATTGTGCAGGGCGATTGTGCAGGGCGATTGTGCAGGGCGATTGTGCAGGGCGATTGTGCAGGGCGATTGTGCAGGGCGATTGTGCAGGGCGATTGTGCAGGGCAATTGTGCAGAGCAATTGTGCAGGGCGATTGTGCAGGGCGATTGTGCAGGGCGATTGTGCAGGGCAATTGTGCAGGGCAATTGTGCAGGGCGATTGTGCAGGGCGATTGTACAGGGCGATTGTGCAGGGCGATTGTGCAGGGCGATTGAGCAGGGCGATTAGGCGCAGTGGTTCAGTCCTTGCTCGGTAGCCACCAGGGGGTATTGGATCTACTGTCAGTCATCCTGACCTGTTTCTGGTCTGCCAGACACACTGGGATGCCGCCTTGGCCACCTTCTGCAGCTCCTGTGTCACTCTCTCCACCACCTGAGAGTCGGCACCTCGCCCTCGCAAGAGTCGGGTGACAGACCCTGCCACAAAGCCTCCGCAGCCAGCGTCAATCTTTCTGAATGAAAAAGACGTCATACAGATATTCTGCAACGATAATTTTCTTTTTTCAAATCAAGGCAGGGCATAATGATCATAAGCGCCTCCCCTACCTTACCATGGAAATGTTTTACAGTATTACGCACTCTTTATTCAAATGTTGCCGCGTGTAGTACTCAATCAATTTGTAAATCGATGTTTAGAAAAATGAATCGACGAAAAAAATCGCTGCCGATTTCCTAGTGTGCCACGATGAATCGGGGAGAACAGCAATATTTTCCCGCATCTGTGTAAATGACGGCTGCATTGCAGATAGTGGTACAACATACGTATGTGTGGAGAACCCTTAGTTGGACGGAGACGAGAATTTACCACTAAGTATTGCCCTTGTGGTCCTAAGGAATTAGACTAGTGTGTGGTGGGAGATATATTCGTCCTTCGATGTCGGAGATGACACCGAGTTCAGCGTCAGGTGGAAGATCTGTGACTGTGGGTACAGAGGTGACAGATGAGGCCAATCCAGGCCTGGAAGGTTCGCACTCGTGTGGGGCACAGGTGGATGGGGGCTGCAGTGATAGTGGAGATGATTCGAGCCTTGCGCGCGACGCGTTTCCTCTGTCCTTCTGCAAAGATTCTGATGTCTGCCGCACGCGCTCCTGTAGTAAGCTTGGTTCGCCAGATTGGCCGGTCGAGGGCAAGCCACTCCCATGTGCAGGTGTTGTGTAGGTCCGTGAGGGGCTCTTTGGGGCAGTCTTTAAAGCTTCCTTTTTTTACTGTCCAACTGAGCACTTGCCCTGACACAGTTGTCCAAAAAGCAGCTGCTTTGGAAGTCGACTGTCTGCCATTCTGACTTCATGGTCAGCCCATCTGACTTGGGCTTTCTGCAGGAGCGTGAAGACATTGTGGATGTCAGCCCGTTCCAGGACCTCCGTGTCTGGAAAGTTGTCCCGCCACCTGATGTGGAGGAGTCTGCAGAGACAGGTCGTGATAGTGGTTGTGTGGTGGTAGATACAGCAGCAGCAGCAGCAACGACAGCAGCAGTAACAACAGCAGCAGCAGCAGCAGCAACAACAACAGCAGTAACAACAGCAGCAGCAATAGGAGACGTTTTACTGGTTCCAGACTGGCAGGGCAACATAGACCTCAACCTGGTCGACGCGGTCCTCCTGAACAGCACTCGCATCGGACACGGCTTCGCCCTGCTCAAACACCCCGAGGTGCTCCGCATCAGCAAAGAGAGAGGGATCGCCATAGAGGTCAACCCCATCTCCAACCAGGTCTCACTGACAGACTTGCGCGCGTGCATGGACGGACAAACACACGGACGTATAGACGGACATACAGACAGACAGACAGACGGATGGACAGACATACGGACGGACGGACGGACGAACGGACGGACGAACAGAGAGACACACAAGAACATACACTTAGGCAGATAAACAGACACACAGAAAGACACACAGAAAGTCACACAGACACACACAAAGACATACAGACAGACAGACACACAGACAGACACAGAGACAGACACACACAGAGACACACAGACAGACACACAGACAGACAGACAGACAGGCAAACAGACAGATACACAGACAGACACACAGACAGACAGACACACAGACAGACAGACACACATACAGACAGGCGGACGGACAGATGGACGGACAAAGAAGAAAGAGGATAGATGAGAGGTTAAAAGGGAAAGAGGAATGAGACAAAAACAGAGAGAGAGAGAGAGGGAGAGGGAGAGGGAGGAAGTAAAGAAAGACCGACAGACACACAGACGGACGGACTGAGAAAATTAAGAAGGGATAGACAGACACACACAATGGCAGAGAGGCACCTAGACGGTGGGACTCAGAGATTAAAGGACGGACGTACATTCGGGAAAACGGCATATTCTTTAGCGATTAAAAATTTAAAAGATTAAAAGAGAGAGAGAGAGAGGGAGAGTTTTGAGTGCCTACGTCATGTCATTCTTAAGTTTTTTTACGTCACCTGTTGCATCATTTATGTTTGTCTGTAACGTTCACTGAAGAAGGGCGTGTGCCCGAAAGACTTTGATTTTGGTGTTTGTCGTGTGTTTGTTTCTTATTGATAGCGATTAAAAATAAAAGAAGACCTGATTTTGAGTGTGAAGATATTTCGATCCTCTTCTGTAAGAAAGAAAAGTATTTCTGTCAAATGGAGACACAGCAGGATTTGCACCTGTGAGGGTTACAGTGGCAAATCTGAGATTTACTTTATTCACAAAGCGGAATCATTCCTACGTGCCGCATATGAATGTCTGATTTCAAAATCCTTCAAGGCCGTCGCATTTGATGCAAGAGAAACACGCTGCTTTTATTGTTCTGCTCCATAGGCCAATATGTGTTGGTGTATTCGCACTCCGTGAGCCTCTCAGCTGCACAATAAGCCATGCAGCATCCTGTAGTTATCTCTGTGGCCCGAGCCATGCAGCATCATGTAGTTATCTCTGTGGCCCGAGCCATGCAGCATCAGGTAGTTATCTCTGTGGCCCGAGCCATGCAGCATCAGGTTGTTATCTCTGTGGCCCGAGCCATGCAGCATCAGGTAGTTATCTCTGTGGCCCGAGCCATGCAGAATCAGGTAGTTATCTCTGTGGCCCGAGCCATGCAGCATCAGGTAGTTATCTCTGTGGTCCGAGCCATGCAGCATCAGGTAGTTATCTCTGTGGCCCGAGCCATGCAGCATCAGGTAGTTATCTCTGTGGCCCGAGCCATGCAGCATCAGGTAGTTATCTCTGTGGCCCGAGCCATGCAGCATCAGGTATTTATCTCTGTGGCCCGAGCCATGCAGCATCAGGTAGTTATCTCTGTGGCCCGAGCCATGCAGCATCAGGTAGTTATCTCTGTGGCCCGAGCCATGCAGCATCAGGTAGTTATCTCTGTGGCCCGAGCCATGCAGCATCAGGTAGTTATCTCTGTGGCCCGAGCCATGCAGCATCAGGTAGTTATCTCTGTGGCCCGAGCCATGCAGCATCAGGTAGTTATCTCTGTGGCCCGAGCCATGCAGCATCAGGTAGTTATCTCTGTGGCCCGAGCCATGCAGCATCAGGTAGTTCTCTGTGGCCCGAGCCATGCAGCATCTGGTAGTTATCTCTGTGGCCCGAGCCATGCAGCATCAGGTAGTTATCTCTGTGGCCCGAGCCATGCAGCATCAGGTTGTTATCTCTGTGGCCCGAGCCATGCAGCATCAGGTAGTTATCTCTGTGGCCCGAGCCATGCAGCATCAGGTAGTTATCTCTGTGGCCCGAGCCATGCAGCATCAGGTAGTTATCTCTGTGGCCCGAGCCATGCAGCATCAGGTAGTTATCTCTGTGGCCCGAGCCATGCAGCATCAGGTATGTTGTGTTCCGAGCGTTGTACTTCTTCAATCAATAAAGACTGGAGGCTTGTTAGTATTTCAACTTTGAGAATTTACTACTTCTTCTTACAGTATAATTCCGCGTGTTCTAGGACTCGACATGGCGCCGACAATTTTCCCCGGCGCATGCGCGCATAATGCGTAGACAAAACCAAGTGATAAACTCGCAGGCGAAACCAAGTGATAAACATGATAACACGACATCTTCCCCTCTTTGAGATTTTGCAAAAATCAGCCCAGTGGCTAGTTATTCATTAGAGTCTGTGATAACCGAGAAGGGAGATAAATTCACTTTAAAAGTTAAAAGTTCAGATCAATGTGTCCTGCATTCCAACAATGTTAAAAAATTGTTAGTTATCCTGGAAGCGGATTGGTCTGGTAACAATGCGGCCGCTGCGGGTCCTCGTCACGGCAGGACTGCTGTTGCCCTCGGGGGGTCGGACTGGAGGTAGACCACCACTGGCAGTGTCAGAACTGTTGACATCTGGCGGGCGTTGACCGACTTGGACGATGGACTTGCCCTGTCTCGGACTGGTACCTGACTCTGAATTGTGACTGTCAGAGTCGTTGCAGCTGGGACGTGCTGCATTGTAGCTGGGACTGCCACAATCTCTCTTCTGGTCTCTGGATACAGGGACAGGGATAACGTGACTGGACAGGGACAGGCGCTTGAGGACCGTGCTGGGGTTAGGACGGGACCGCTCAGGCTGAGGACTGTGGAACAGCCTGAGATGACGACGATTTCGCCGGAAGTTCTTGCCGTTAGGCGTTTGCACCACATAGGATCTTGGTGCACACTGCTGCTGGACGATAGCTGGACTTCCCCACTTCTTCTCGTTGTCCAGCTTCTGGAGAACTGGGTCACCTGGCGAAAGTTCTCCCAGTGGACGGACTCCGTGGTGTCTGTCAAATACTTTCTTGTATGCTGCTTTGTGTTCTCTATCCTTGTCAGCCACAGACTTCCTTTCATAACTTGGCGCAAGGTTTTCAGGCAGGGTTGGGAGTGTTGTACGAAGCTTTCGGCCGAATGCTAGCTCGGCTGGACTCTTGCCTGTCGCTGCGATAGGAGTGGCTCTGTGGGCAAGTAGTGCTATCATTGGCTCCTTCTGGCCCAGAATCTTCTTGGCTTCTTGTACAGCTCTCTCGGCTTCGCCGTTTGCTTGCGGGTAGTGCGGGGATGTGGTGATGTGTTCAAAGCCCCAACGCTGTGAAAACTGCTTGAACTCTGATGATGTGAACTGACGGCCATTGTCAGTAATGAGTGTTTCTGGAATCCCGTGACGAGCAAACATGTTGGACATCCGTCCGATGACTTCTGAAGAGGTGATGTTTCTGAGGTAGGCTATCTCGAGGTATCTTGAGAAGTAGTCTATCAGTACAAGGTACTGCTTTCCCTTGAGTTCACAAAGATCAGCTGCACACTTCTGGAATGGCCTATCTGGTAGTTCTGTTGCGATGAGTGGTTCTTTTCGCTGAGCAGCCTGTTTCTCTTGACAGTGCTTGCAGTTGCGGACGATTTGCTTGATGCGCGTGCCGACTCCTGGCCACCAGCACGCTGCGTTCGCTCTCTCACGGCACTTTACGATGCCGAGATGACCGTCATGGATCCTTGCTAGGATTTCATCTCTCATGGACGCTGGTATCACGATGCGGCTGCCTCTGGTGAGCAGGCCGTTGTTCTCGCTGAGTTCGCCGCGGACTTCGAAGAGATCACGCAGTCCTTCCTCAACATCTGACGCGTACACTGGCCATCCTTCTCGCACGTAGTGTAATGCTGCTTGGATCAAACTGTCTTTCTTGGTTTCTTCTGCCAGTTCTTTCAGTTTCTTGTCCGGCATGTGGTAGGACCAGGACAGGTTCACGCTGTCGACGTAGTCTGCCACGTCTTCGATGAGTAGCTCCACTCTGCTCACATCTTCTTCTTTGTACTTCTGTGGGCTGCGAGAAAGAGTGTCTGCCACGACGAGCTGCTTTCCCGGCACGTACTCTGCGATGGGGTTGAATCTCATGAGTCGCATGAGCATTCTCTGACATCTGACTGGGGTATCCTCAAGGTTCTTGTAGTTGATGATGGGGACGAGAGGCTTGTGATCCGTCTCTAGCTTGAAACTGGACAGGCCAACCAGGTAGCGGCTGAACTTCTCACAGGCGTAGACAGCTGCGAGAGTTTCCTTCTCGATTTGTGCGTACCTGCGCTCAGTGGGTGTCAAGGTACGTGAACAGTACGCTACCGGCTTGAGGATTCCGTCAGGGTATTGCTGTAGCAGGACTCCACCTACTCCATAGCTGCTTGCATCTGCACTCACTGTTGTGGGCTTTCTTGGGTCGTAGAAGGCAAGTGTGGGTGTTGACGTCAGCATCTTCTTCACCTCACTCATGGCTTTGATCTGCGCTGGCCCCCATGACCAGGCTCTGTCGTTCTCCAAAAGTTCTGTCACTGGCCGCAGTACTGTCGACAGGTTCGGCAAGTATCGGCCCAGAAAGTTGATCATGCCCAGAACTCTCCTCAACTCCGTCACGTTGGTGGGGTCTGGCATGTTGGTGATGGCTTCAACCTTGGTCGGATCTGGAGAGACTCCGTTCTTGCTGATGCGATGCCCAAGAAACTCGATCTCTTGCTTTCTCAGCTCGCACTTGTCTGGGTTGAGCTTGAGGTTGACACTGGCTAGTTTCTTCATGACGCCGCCCAGGTGGCGCTCATGGGACAGCTCGTCTTCGCTGTAGACGAGGATATCGTCGAAGAAGCAGACGACGTTGCTCTGATCCTTCAAGATGTTTTCGACTGTGCGTTGAAAAATCTCAGGCGCTGAGGATATTCCGAAAGGGAGTCTCTTGTAGAAATATCTCCCGGATGTTGGGGTTATGAACGTGGTGAGCTTTGCTGTCGAAGGGTCGAGAGGCAACTGCCAGAAGCCTGAAGTCGCGTCGAGCTTGCTGAAGAACGCTGACCCCGATAGCTTGTGCAGAATGTCGTCGAGGGTTGGAAGGATGTACCTCTCCCGCTTCACAGCCAGATTGAGCTTCTTGAAATCTGTGCAAATCCTCACGTCGCCGGACTTTTTCAGTACTGGTACGATGGGAGCGCACCAGTCTGTAGGTTCAGTCACTGCTTCTATGATGCCTTTGGCTTCCATCCTGGCCAACTCTTTGTTGACTTTCTCCAACAGTGGTATTGGTATTCTGCGCGCTGTGTGTAGGCTGTAAGGTTGTACATCGTCTCTCAGCAATATTTTCACTGGGGTGCAGTCGACTGGTTTCTCATCCAGTGCACCGAAGGGTAGCCTGTCGATGGTGTCGATTCTTTTTACGAGACCCATCCTTGTTGACGCTTCTCGGCTGAGAAGATTGTCGGTCTTCGAATTCACGACGAAGATCCGAAGTGGGAATGGCTTATCGTGGACTCTGGTGACTGCTTCGAACTGTCCCAGGCACTCCATCACGCCGCCAGCGCTGCGCAGAATCGTGTTAGATTTCCGTAGCTGCGGTCGTGGACTCATGTTGTTGTACTGGGCTGCCGAAATGACGCTCACATCTGCCCCTGTGTCGATCTTGAACGTGATTTTGCTGTTTTCAACTGTCAAGACTGTAGTCCACGGTGGTTCGTTGTTGGTCCCACTGTTCACTGGCCCAATGAAGATTTCTTCTTGTGTCACTCTGTGTACTTCGTCCTCTTCTTCTCCTCCTCTTTCTTCATACTGGTAGTCGTAGTGGTGCTCTTCCACTGAGTGCATCGATTTGCTTCTGCATACTGCTGCGAAGTGGTTTGGCTTTGAACAATTTCTGCACCTTTTTCCCTGTGCAGGACAGATCTCTGTGTTGCTATGGTGACGACCACATCTTGAGCATGATGATGAGTAACCTCCTCTCCCTCTCTGCGAGAAGTGATTTCCACGGCCGCGTGGACTGCCACTGGTATGCTGGTTCTGCTGACCGCCGCCCCTATGGCCAGAGCCGCCGCTCTGTGGATGATGACTGCCGGATCTGTCACCTCGATTACCGTTGTAACCGCTGCGCCTACCGCCTCTGTGATGGCCCCCACTGGCCCCTCTGCCGCTGTGGACTGCATCGATCGTCTGGCGTTGCTCTGTTAGCTGTGTCTTTACTTGTTCATATTGTCGTGCTGCAGTGATGGCATCTTGAAGTGTCAGTGTCGGTGTCAGTTGGAGCTTTTCTGAGAGCTCGCGATCAAGAACTCCAAGGACAAGACGATCTCGGATTGCTTCGTCTTTGTTCGGTATCTGTGCTAGATTTGCCAGATCGTACAATTCTCTCACGTAGGCTTCTATGGTTTCCCCCTGCTTCTGGTTGCATGAGTGGAACCTGGCTCTTTCATGAATGACATTTACTCGCGGAATGAAGTAGCCATCAAATTTCTCCAGAATAGTCGCGTAGACTTTTCCTTCTTCTTCCGACAGTTGAAAAGACGTCAGAATCTTCTCTGCGTCTGCACCCATAACGTAGATAAGAGTACTTATCTGGATTTCCGCGTCTTCTTTGTGCAGCTTTGAAGCCGTGAAGAATCGCTGGAAACGTTGCTTCCACTCGGGCCATGCTGTAGGATTGCTGAAGTCGAAGTTTTCCGGAGGCTTGAACGGACCCATCTTCACTGTTTCTCCTTAGACCAGTACCACGTGAAACCGGTTCTAGAAACGAGACTCACACTGGATTTTGATCTCAGTTCAGCACACGCACTGTTCACAGTTTACCGCTGTTGCGTTTACCGCTGCCACCATGTTGTGTTCCGAGCGTTGTACTTCTTCAATCAATAAAGACTGGAGGCTTGTTAGTATTTCAACTTTGAGAATTTACTACTTCTTCTTACAGTATAATTCCGCGTGTTCTAGGACTCGACATGGCGCCCGACAATTTTCCCCGGCGCATGCGCGCATAATGCGTAGACAAAACCAAGTGATAAACTCGCAGGCGAAACCAAGTGATAAACATGATAACACGACAAGGTAGTTATCTCTGTGGCCCGAGCCATGCAGCATCAGGTAGTTATCTCTGTGGCCCGAGCCATGCAGAATCAGGTAGTTATCTCTGTGGCCCGAGCCATGCAGCATCAGGTAGTTATCTCTGTGGCCCGAGCCATGCAGAATCAGGTAGTTATCTCTGTGGCCCGAGCCATGCAGCATCAGGTAGTTATCTCTGTGGCCCGAGCCATGCAGAATCAGGTAGTTATCTCTGTGGCCCGAGCCATGCAGCATCAGGTAGTTATCTCTGTGGCCCGAGCCATGCAGAATCAGGTAGTTATCTCTGTGGCCCTAGCCATGCAGCATCAGGTAGTTATCTCTGTGGCCCGAGCCATGCAGAATCAGGTAGTTATCTCTGTGGCCCGAGCCATGCAGCATCAGGTAGTTATCTCTGTGGCCCGAGCCATGCAGAATCAGGTAGTTATCTCTGTGGCCCGAGCCATGCAGCATCAGGTAGTTATCTCTGTGGCCCGAGCCATGCAGAATCAGGTAGTTATCTCTGTGGCCCGAGCTGAGACTCGCACCTCGGACCACGACGCACATCTCGATTGAAATGATGCATCGATTTGGATGACCTATTGATGAATTCTGCATAGAAGTTTTGAGAAATCAATACTACTATTACTTACTATTTGGTTATGCTTTCTTTGTATGTGGTGTCATTAGTTCTACAAATGAGCCTTTTGCATGAGACCAGCAGATAATATGGCAGACATCATTGACTTCTGTGAGAGTAAGAGCGACGGTTGAAAGCGAGAAGCGTTCTCATTGGCTGACAGAGGTAACTATTTCGCTTGAAACACTGGGAGAATAGAACCGGTCCAACACCTTGAAATCATTTCTGGTGTCTCAAAATTTCACTGAAATATCTGCTTGCATTTCATGATCCAGAAACTGTTTCTCGAGCATCGTGCGTGACGGCACCACTCGAGTGGTAGCACTTGACATCTAGAGGAAAACCTTTAGAATGTTCATTTTCAGTACACGCTTATTTTAAGGAGCATAAATCATTTACCACTGCACCTGTCATGATAATTCTAGTTCCTTTTTTAGGGATATCCATTGCATTTCGTGCTGATACAATCATGTAAACACCCCATGAAGTGTAGAATCAGCTCAGTTTGGGAGGAACGGTAACAAAATGTGGGCTTTAAATTCCCGTTGTCACGTGGCCAAGATGAGGGGTTGCATATCATTTGCATGTTATTTGATAAGATCGCTCGTTGCAGGTGCTGGGTTTGGTGAGCGACCTGAGGAATCACCCTGCAGCAGCCCTGCTGGCCAACAACCACCCCGTCGTCATCAGCTCCGACGACCCTCCGGTGTGGGGTGCCTCCCCCCTGTCACATGATTTCTACGTCACCTTCATGGCCATGACGTCAGAGATCGACGACCTCAGAGTCCTCAAGCAGCTGGCCAAGAACTCGATCCTGTAAGTAGGGAGCAAGTCCTTGTGGTCACTTCAGAAAATTTAAAAACTAGCGATTCTTTTTCCTCATCCCATTACCCAACAATGAGCCAAAACCCTTCAGCAGATAGACACACGATTGGGACCTTTAGTGAGGAAAAAGAATGTGTACACCATTTCTCATATAGCGAGAACTTCAGAAACTGCAAGTCATCAATTTGAGAAAGCAAAATTTGGACAGCTGGAAGAAGGAGAAGGAGGAGAATCAGAATCAAGAGGAAGAGGAGGAGGAGCAGGAGCAGGAGAAGTTGAGAAGAAAAAGGAGAGGAGTAGAGAAGAAAAAGGAGGAGGAGGAGGAGGAGGAGGAGGAGGAGGAGAAGGAGGAGGAGGAGGAGGAGGAGGAGGAGGAGGAGGAGCAAGAAAAGGAGGAGGAGGAGGAGGAGCATGAAAAGGAGGAGGAGCAAGAAAAGGAAGAGGAGCAAGAAAAAGAGGAGGAGGAGGAGGAGGAGGAGGAGGAGGAGGAGGAGGAGGAGGAGGAGGAGGAGGAGGAGGAGGAGGAGGAGGAGGAGCAAGAAAAGGAGGAGGAGCATGAAAAGGAGGAGGAGAAAGAAAAGGAAGAAGAGCAAGAAAAAGAGGAGGAGGAGGAGGAGGAGGAGGAGGAGGAGGAGGAGGAGGAGGAGGAGCAAGAAAAGGAGGAGGAGGAGCAAGAAAAGAAGGAGGAGCAAGAAAAGGAAGAGGAGCAAGAAAAAGCGGAGGAGGAGGAGGAGGAGGAGGAGGAGGAGGAGGAGGAGGAGGAGGAAGAGCAAGAGGAGGAGGAGGAGGAGGAGGAAGAGCAAGAGGAGGAGGAGGAGGAGGAAGAGGTGGAGGAGCAAGAGGAGGAGGAGGAGCAAAAGAAGGAAGAAGAGGAGCAAGAGGAGGAGGAGGAGCAAGAGGAGGAGGAGCAAGAGGAGGAGGAGGAGCAAGAGGAGGAGGAGGAGCAAGAGGAGGAGGAGCAGGAGGAGGAGGAGGAGGAGCAAGAGGAGGAGGAAGAGGAAGAGCAGGAGGAGGAGCAAGAGAGTAGGAGGAGCAAGAGTAGGAGGAGCAAGAGTAGGAGGAGCAAGAGTAGGAGGAGCAAGAGGAGCAAGAGCAAGAGGAGCAAGAGGAGGAGGAGCAGGGGGAGGAGGAGGGGGAGGAGGAGGAGGAGGGGGGGGAGGGGGAGGAGGAGGAGGAGGAGGAGGAGGAGGAGGGGGAGGAGGAGGAGGAGGAGGAGGGGGAGGAGGGGGAGGAGGAGGAGAGGGAGGAGAAGGAGGAGGAGGAGGAGGAGGAGGAGGAGGAGGAGGAGGAGGAGGAGGAGGAGGAGGAGGAGGAGGAGGAGGAGGAGGAGGAGGAGGAGGAGGAGGAGGAGGAGAAAGAGCTGGAGGAGTAGCAGCAGGAAGAGCTGGAGGAACAGGAGTAGCAGGAAGAGCTGAAGGAGGAGGAGGAGTAGCAGGAAGAACTGGAGAAGGAGGCGGAGCAGGAACAGCTGGAGGAGGAGGAGTAGCAGGAAGAGCTGGAGAAGGAGGAGTAGCGGGAAGAATTGGAGGAGGAGGAGCGGGAGGAGGAGAAGCAGGAAGAGGTGGAGGAAATGGAGAAAGAACAGGAGGAGGAGGCGAAGGAGCTAGAGGAACTGCAGCAATGGAAAAATATACCAGAAACAAAAGAAACAAACCGATATACGTTTAATATTGTTATTAGAGTTACTCTAGAAACTTGACGTGGTTATACTTTGTCAGACCTCCGCTCATGAATGTTTTTTGTTTCTGCCACGACACTTTCGATGCTAAAACAAACCTTGCCATGAACTCCCACACATCCGTCTTGCGCGGCATAGCACTTATGAAAGCTAT
>JAWQFJ010010291.1:0-10000 GCA_034096865.1 Theodoxus fluviatilis
CGTTTAAGTTTTTTACGCCCGGACGGACGGACGGACGACACGGCTCAGTACATAGACTCACTTTTGCTTCGCATGTGAGTCAAAAAGGAAGGAACTGATGAAATAGTGAATGACGGGCTTGCTAAACAAATGAATGAATCATGATTGCACGCATCCATGTACAATGAACAAATAAATGAATATGGCGAGAAATCTCTGTACGGGAAGTGAATAGGATTTTGTTGGAGACCTCTGCCAAGAAGAAAGACAGGTGAGCTGTCCAGTAGCGTGGAGAGAGAGTGGAGGCCAATGGAAAGAGGAGTTGAAATAGGACACATTGGAAGAGATGTCTCACACAACAGCAACCCCACCCCACCCCCCACTCCCCAAAGGGAGACAATTCCTCTAAAGCTGTCAACTCAAGGCCAACTTTGGCGGTTTCCCCACTTCTAGGTTGACACCTAGAGTCTCAGATGTCACTGTTCCTCGCCCATGTTGCTTGGTTACCATTGTAAAGCTGAAATAGTTTGATACCTAGAGAGATGTCAGAGTTCCTTGCCCTTGTTGCTTGGTTACCATTGCAAAGCTGAAATAGGCCCATTTCTAGTTCTCTTCAGTGTCTTGTACTGCCTCATCTCTGGCTTTCTGTCTATTCTATCTCCTGTGGGACCCCATCTCTCCAGTGCTCCTTGATTCTTTCACTTCAATTCAAACCACATCTGTGCGGAAGAGCTCACTGTGTTGTGCTGAAAACCCTTAAAAATGTTATTTATTACATCAACATCCGTGCCTTAGCATATGAGAACATTACCTTTCTAGGAGGTTGCATTATAAAAAAAAGTCTCACTGCATTCAAAAAAAGAAAAACACTAAGACAATTGGAGACTGCATCCACTCTGACTATAAACACAGCAAAGCATACTGAAATGTGCTGCAGCGGGCCCAGAAAGCCCAGCAGCCAGATCTTCCTCTGGTGAGGGGGCATGGCGTGGTTCTGGCTGTGTGTGACACTTGTCAGACACCAACAACTCAGAGCAGCCGCTGAGAACCATTCGAGGGCAAATCTAATAAACATCTCATTCTTTCTCAACTCCAGTGCATGCTAGTGTGGTAGATGGCTCCCACTGCATGGCATCCTCTTCCACGGGACTTGCAAGGCCACACTGCTACGGGGTCCTCTCTCCTGGTGTTCCTCAGCTGCTTCCTCAGCCAGGTTCCCAGATGAAGTCTAGTCTGCATTAAGGTGCACACTTTCAACCTCCTCCTCCATGTCATTCGCTGTGCTCTCACTGGTTCTCTATGTACCATTGGCTCTCTATGCACAACTGGCTCTCTATGCACCACTGGCTCTCTATGCACCACTGGCTCTATATGCACCACTGGCTGACTCTATGCACCACTGGCTCTCTATGCACTGCTGGCTCTATGCACCACTGGCTCTCTATGCACTACTGGCTCTCTATGCACACTGGCTCTCTATGCACCACTGGCTCTCTATGCACCACTGGCTCTCTATGTACCACTAACTCTCTATGTATCACTGGCTCTCTATGCACCACTGGCTCTCTATGTACCACTAACACCCTATGCACCACTGGCTCTATATGCACCACTAACTCTCTATGCACCACTAACTCTCTATGTACCACTGGCTCTATAATGCACCACTGGCTCTCTATGTACCACTAACTCTATGTACCACTGGCTCTCTATGCACCACTGGCTCTCTATGCACCACTGGCTCTCTATGCACCACTGGCTCTCTATGCACCACTGGCTCTCTATGCACCACTGGCTCTCTATGCACCACTAACTCTCTATGCACCACTGGCTCTCTATGCACCACTGGCTCTCTATGCACCACTGGCTCTCTATGCACCACTGGCTCTATGCACCACTGGCTCTATGCACTACTGGCTCTCTATGCACACTGGCTCTCTATGCACCACTGGCTCTCTATGCACCACTGGCTCTCTACGCGCCACTGGCTCTCTATGTACCACTAACTCTATGTACCACTGGCTCTCTATGCACCACTGGCTCTGTGTACCACTGGCTCTCTATGCACCACTGGCTCTCTATGCACCACTGGCTCTCTATGCACCACTAACTCTCTATGCACCACTGGCTCTCTATGTACCACTGGCTCTCTATGTACCACTGGCTCTCTATGCACCACTGGCTCTCTATGCACCACTGGCTCTCTATGCACTGCTGGCTCTATGCACCACTGGCTCTCTATGTACCACTGGCTCTCTATGTACCACTGGCTCTCTATGCACCACTGGCTCTCTATGCACCACTGGCTCTCTATGCACCACTGGCTCTCTATGTACCACTGGCTCTCTATGCACCACTGGCTCTGTGTACCACTGGCTCTCTATGCACACTGGCTCTCTATGCACCACTGGCTCTCTATGCACCACTGGCTCTCTATGTACCACTAACTCTCTTAATGTACCACTGGCTCTCTATGCACCACTGGCTCTCTATGCACCACTGGCTCTCTATGTACCACTAACTCTCTATGTACCACTGGCTCTCTATGCACCACTGGCTTACACTGTCAATGGCTGTCCTGAAGGCCACTCCTAAAACACACTCGTTTCTAAAAAATAACATTTCCTGACAAATCAGGAAAATCTACTGCTGTCTGGAGTCCCTACAGCAGGGTTCCTGCAGACTTCCTAGAAACAAATTTCACAATTTTTCCATGACTTTTTGAAAAATGTCAGTGACATCTTCTCACACATATATCTGAAAATTCCCAATGATTCGCACTGCCAGGAGCGTCTGGCTTCTCCTGTGCATAGTGATGGACCACAAAATGCAGGTTTTGCATCTCCAGCTCAATGATGCTGCATCCTGTTAAAAGAAGTATCTCTGCAAGCCGTGTGAGAGGAAGTGATTGCTCGCATGCCAATAAGCACAACTACAACCAAAAAATTATGCAGAAATTTCCAAACTTTTCCATATATTTTCAGTTTTAGCAACAATTTCAAAAAATTTCAAGGCCCTTGAAAAATACTTAGCAAATTTCAAAACATTTCCAGGTTTTTATTTAATGACTGCGGGAACCCTGCTACAAGGAAACCTTGAGCCATTTCATCTTTATGCCTAGGTACTTCAGTTGCTTTCATCTGTATCTGCAGGTGAGTAAATCATTGTCATCCACTAATAATGCTTTAAGCTTCACGTGTTAGATCTCTCAGTGTGTTAGTGTAGGTCGCTTCTTCCCATATGGGGGTTTGGCTCATGAGGTAACGCCGAGTGAAAATTCTTCAATGAAACCTATTCCTGTAGGTAAATCCGTCTGTATGAACAATGGCAACATGAGGCCCGAGTTTCACTGAAAAATCTGGACTCCAAACTTTCCACAAACCGCAGCGAAAGTAAGCTAAGGTGGGCACATCTCTATCCTTCCTTGTGGCTTTTGGGATCACATAAACCATTTCATATTTGTATATCAGCAGGAGATACAGCATCTTGGAAGGGAGATGTGTCAGTTTGCATGCATGAATATGTGCATCTGTGTCGATATGTGTACGTATGTGTACTTGTGGTCTTCAAAACGTTTCCTACCAGCTCAACTTTTTTTGACTGATATTTTGAACATGGGGCGGTGACCAAAAATGTCCCTTGGTTATAAAACAGCACTAAATGGAGCACATACAAATGTCTTTGACTCAGGCTTTTATTCAGAGTGAAAACCCCTACAGACTCCCTAGGGTGCAGCATGCCAGTCTACAAACTCCAACAGTTTGATGCCAGGCCACCAAGTCCGCAGGGCAAATCTACAGCAACTCATCTTCAACAAGTCAGTTTGAGAGAATCAACAAGGAATGTTTGGAAGGTACATTTCACATCACCCTCAGATTGCACAGATAGTGTGTATACAACAAAATTGCATCTTGTTAGCATCAATACATACACCTGAAAAGCAAATTAAGTCAAAATAATGCCAATAATCATGTCATGTCAAATTATGGTTGCTATGGTAACGGTACACCCATCATGAGCCTCAATGAGGTTTCCCATTACAGCCTGGTAATTCTTACTACCAATATGAACAATACTGCATGTTGCAACGAAAAAAAAATCCTATCATTCACTTTATTCTGGAATATTTTGAAGGCAGATAATTTCTAAGGGACTAACACAAAAATAATACTCTGTCTACACAAGACAGATAACAAGCAAGTTCTTCTCATTGCAGTTATTAAAATATTTTGAAAAAGAAAAAAATCACCTCTAATGCATTAAACTGTACTATATCTAGCCTCATGTAATCTCCTGGTGTAATCTCTAACTGGCTATTTTTTTTACATATGTATATCAAGAAGCAAAAATCCTACTTCATGAATAAGCATGATTATCACTAGTATTTACACAATTATATGTATGGATCACAATGCATATAAATTCATCTTAAAATTCAAACTATGTTTTCCCCTATTTCCTCATAAAGCTGTACTAATAGCAATACCCATCCACAATGTAAATACTCACAAAGGCTAATTCAAAATGTATCTTAAAATGAGCATACACATTTCAAGCACGAACACCTCTTGGAAAAAGCCAAAGGTGGAAAAAAAAGTTCATGGAATGTCAGAGGTACTGTGACAACCACCATATCCAAGCATTTTTCTGAATAGAAACTTGACAGCAGAACAGATCACAGAGCGAACCAAAGACAGCACATACACATATAGTCCTGTGACAAGGATGTGTCTCCCCTCCCTTGGTAAAACAGGCATAGAAGCTAAGCAAAGAGATGTCTCAAAACGAGTACAGAGCAAACATTCAGGCCAAATTATTTTCTTGAATAATACTTGCCAATATATTCTTTAGTTTGACAAGGTAACTGCAACTAAAACTGCTAGAACACATCATTATGGCTCAGGTATTGCACTATTCTTCTTGAAAATCAATTTCAAAGTAAATTTGGCATTGAAAGTTTATCCCCTCATACATATGTATACAGATACATGCACAAATAGGAGAAGCGTCTCCGGACTAAATTCATACAAAATGTTCAATTAATTTACTAAATGCATCATTACAATTAACATTTGAAAAGGCAACTTGGAACAGATTTCATAAAATGAACACTCTCGTAATCAGATGCTTTTTAAGATGCTGTTTGTTGCAGCTAAGTCTTCAAACAAACATCAGGAACACCCAGCACACTTTAAACGATAAAAAAAAGTCAAATTCTGGAAGAAGTGCATGCCCAAATCACTCTACAATCAACTACCTCAAAGTTGTCGAGTTCTTCAGAACAGATGTTGAGTTGACAACATTCTGAAGAAACAGGAACACACTTTGAGGTCTGTTTAGACATCTCAGATAATACAATACGAAAAGTGGGGAGTGGGGATGGGGATGAGGGTGAGAGGTTTAAATTGAAACAGGGAACACATTTTGCGAGAGAATTTCTGTTTGAGACACCTCTGTAGTGAAAAACACTTAATTAAGCAGAACATTTTTGGGAGGGAACGGGGAAATTAAACACAAATAACAAAACTAACAAAAGTAAATATTAAAATAAAATATTAAAAAACAGGGTGAGGGAGGGAACAGGAAGAGCCAGATAGACAGAGGAGGAACAATCTAGACGATAGACCTGGGAGAAACAGACGGAGAGAGAGAGAGAGAGAGAGAGAGAGAGAGAGAGAGAGAGAGAGAGAGAGAGAGAGAGAGAGAGAGAGAGAGAGAGAGAGAGAGACAGAGAGAGAAAACCAACATTCCTTCCCCTTAGTCCACAGGCCTACCACGCATGCGGAAACTAAGAGCAGCACCAGTGGCAAGAGGTTTACTCAGCCTTTCCCGCACCGCTGGTACTACCGCCACTGTAAAAGGAGGCACACTCAATGACAGACTCGTCCTCTTAATACCATTGTAAAATGAGGCACACTCAATGACAGACTCAACCTCTTATGACCACTGTAAAATGAGGCACACACAATGACAGACTCGTCCTCTTCTGACCACTGTAAAATGAGGCACACTCAATGACAGACTCATCCTTGTATGACCACTGTAAAATGAGGCACACTCAATGACAGACTTGTCCTCTTATGACCACTGTAAAATGAGGCACACTCAATGACAGACTCGTCCTCTTATGACCACTGTAAAATGAGGCACACTCAATGACAGACTCATCCTCTTATGACCACTGTAAACTGAGGCACACTCAATGACAGACCCATCCCTCCACTTGCACGCCTGTCAAAGAGGCAGAGGGGGTGGGGTGGTAAAGCTATGGGATGAGGTGGACGTAAGGTTACATATGTTCCACGTTCATGTGTGCATATCTATGTGTGTGTTATAAAGTGCATGCATGCACAAGTGGTGCATGTCTGCATATGCAATGTGTTAGCATGCATTGTCTGGTTGGTTCTGTGCTTGAAATGTGTGCTTGCATGCACGCATGATATCTTGTAAGTATAGATACTATAGTGCATGCAAATATCCACAAAAGTAATGTGTGTGTGCATATGTATATAAACCAGTGCATATTTCGGAGGACATGTGTATATAAGAACGTGTGCATGAATTCAAGGTTTCAAATGTAATAAAGTGTAAAATGGCCAGAGATAAACTGCATATCTTGCCATTTTAGCACCATTTCACCTTTTCTCTCCTTCAAACTAAAAACAGGTTTGAAAACTCTTAGTCTTACTATCTCAATGCAGAATTCAGGTTTCGTCTGTCTCCACAGCCTTGCTGTACATGTCCTTGGTCATCCACCCTAGGTCTCTCCATAACTCCGCCAATTCAACCAATATTACCAATTCAACCAATGCTACAAATTCAACCAATGTCACCTAATCAACCAATGTTACCTATTCAACCAATGTTACCAATTCAACCAATGTTACCAATTCAACCAATGTTACCAATTCAACCAATGTTACCAATTCAACCATTTTTTTAGCAAATCAACCTTCACCTAACCCTAGCCTGGGTCGTGGTCTTGCTTAACCCTTTCTTGTTCAGTCGGTAAAAGTCGGTACACCCGTCATCTGTTCAACTCGGTAAATATAGGTAAAAGGAGTTACCCAAGAAATTAAGGCCCAAGCATGACAATGGTATTGCCACTTTTGGATGCTAATTTCCCCTGAGCAACTGGTGAGTGATGCATTTGTCTCCCACCAGGTGCACTGGCAGCATGCATCTCTGAATTCTAGCACCTCGTCTCAGTTTCACCGTCTGAACATAAAAGGGTTAAGGAGGCCCCATCCTTTGCACTACGTTCATCGAACACGTTCATCAAATTTTCAAGGGAGCTTGGCAGTGAGGTATTGTTACAGGGGGCAATTCTAAAATGTGTAGTCTGGATATAACATTTATTGATTCATTTATGTTAAAATTCCTAAACAAGGAAAAACTCAGTGATCCTGACACTGGGGTTAGAGGGGAAATACCAACAAGGCTGAGGAAGAGAGACACCTGAAAACCGTATCCTCCATCACACCTGAAATCCCTACACCTCCAAACCATCTTGTGGTCATTTTTGTTTTGCCTTCTGGAATCCAGGGATCCATACATCTTTTTATCTACATGTGCCACAACAACAGTAGAAGGCCTAACACTACATGTGCCACAAACAACAGAAGGCCTAACACTGAGGACTGTCATTAAAGGTTGTCTCATGACTGTCTCTTGTTGCCTCTGTCTGTCACAGCACGCTAGCATCTCAGTGTCTTGAGCTGTCATATATATATTACATGCAGGTGGGCGTTGGCTTTCATCAAACCAGATTAGATGACTGTGGGTAACTGGTTGGAAAGTATGCTGCATATGATTCATTTTGAAAAGGAGGGAGGTCAGGAATATAGCACAGTATCATTTTCTGGTTCCCGTGTAATGAACACAAAACAATTAATGAATTTGTTTTACTACCTTTTTCCTATGAAGTGCAAGCTTCTACACTGCCCAGAGCTACAAGCTGACAACATCCTGCTCTCATCTTTTCCCTTTTTAGGGGGGAGGGTGGGGGGTGACAGTGGGGTGGGAGTGGGGGGTAGTGGGAGGGGGTGGGTGGGTTGGGGGGTCAGGTGGAAATGGGGGCATTTGAACAGAAAGGTGGCAATGTTATGAGTGTAATTCAATGCATCATTTCTGCTTCAATATCAAGATTCCCATCCAATTGCTCACTACTGATCTTATCATAGACATTGCAATGTTCCGAACAGCCTCTTCATAAAATCTAATGTGGCAGCCTCCTCTAAATGCTTCCCTTAATCACACACCATGACTGTTCTGTATTGGACGGCATCAGTAATCCAATGCTAGGCAAGCTGTGCGTGCAGTTGCAAGCTATCTGCATGCGATCTCGTATCTGGGTACACACTGGATTGCACAACAGCAATGTTGTCCAGGGCCTTGCACGCTGTTTAGGAACAACGGTAGCTCTATTCAAACACATCAGAAAGTGCTCTGTGCAGCACACAGCCTGCACATTATGAGTCGTAGATCAACACACTACAAAGGGTTCATTATGAAGAGGAGCCAAATTCATGCAGATGTTGCAAATCTGTTTCACACATTCTGCACTGATCCAGAGTGTCTTGCAAGGCTCTGCTTTCGGCCTGGCAGAATTCCACCAATGCATCAGAACTTCTCTAGTCAGGCTATCACAGCCCTGGCATTCCAGCACACTTGCAAAGTATCCCCTCTGCATATAACTGCAGTGGTCTGCACTATCATCCTGGCTCAAACACTGCAGTGGTCTGCACTATCATCCTGGCTCAAACACTGTAAAATGGGTCATTTGGAATGCACATGATCGTGGCGTTTCAGGTCTTGCAGCATTCCAGCAATGCATCAAGGGTTCCCACTCAATCATAGCCCTAGCACAGCCCTTGCATAGCCCTATCATAACCCCTAATATGGCCCTATCATAACCCCTAACATGGCCCTATCATAACCTCTAACATGGCCCTTGCATAGCCTTATCAGAGCCCTTGCATAGCCCTAACATATCTCTTGCATAGACCATCCATAGCCCTTGCATAGCCCTATCATTGCCCTTGTATAGCCCTATCATAGCCCTTGTATAGCCCTATCATAGCCCTTGTATAGCCCTATCATAGCCCTTGTATAGCCCTATCATTGCCCTTGTATAGCCCTATCATAGCCCTTGTATAGCCCTATCATAGCCCTTGTATAGCCCTATCATTGCCCTTGTATAGCCCTATCATAGCCCTTGTATAGCCCTATCATTGCCCTTGTATAGCCCTATCATAGCCCTTGTATAGCCCTATCATTGCCCTTGTATAGCCCTATCATTGCCCTTGTATAGCCCTATCATTGCCCTTGTATAGCCCTATCATTGCCCTTGTATAGCCCTATCATTGCCCTTGTATAGCCCTATCATAGCCCTTGTATAGCCCTATCATTGCCCTTGTATAGCCCTATCATTGCCCTTGCATAGCCCTATCATAGCCCTTGTATAGCCCTATTAATTAGCCCTTGCATAGACCATCCATAGCCCTTGTATAGCCCTATCATTGCCCTTGTATAGCCCTATCACAGCCCTTGTATAGCCATATCATAGCCCTTGTATAGCCCTATCATAGCCCTTGTATAGCCCTACCATTGCCCTATCATAGCCCTTGCATAGCCCTATCATTATAGCCCTTGTATAGCCCTAAGAATAGCCTTTGTATAGCCCTATCATAGCCCTTGCATAGCCCTTGTATAGCCCTATCATAGCCCTTGTATAGCCCTATCATAGCCCTTGTATAGCCCTATCATAGCCCTTGCAATAGCCCTATCATAGCCCTTGCATAGCCCTATCATAGCCCTTGTATAGCCCTATCATAGCCCTTGTATAGTCCTATCATTGCCCTTGCATAGCCGTATCATAGCCCCAGCAAAGTCCTGTCATAGTCCTATCATAACCCTATCATAGCCCCATCACAGACCTTGTATAGCCCTATATTAGCCCTATCATAGCCCCAGCATAGCCCTGTCATTGCCTTATTATAGCCATGTCATTGCCTTATGA
>JAWQFJ010010291.1:15000-30151 GCA_034096865.1 Theodoxus fluviatilis
ACAGCCACGTACTGCTCAACAGACAGCATGGCAAAATCAAAGACAAAAACCCCAGCATGACACAAAGATGCCAGTCTTGACTCAAGAGACAAACAAAGCCAGACTTGAATTGAAAAAACAAAGAAACAAACAACCACATTTCACACAAAAGATGAGTACCCAAAAATCCAATCACACACATGAAAGTAGTAAAAAAATAAATCAATACAGTTAACAAAATTAAAATCCCATCCCACACACACAAAGGTGTTGGTAGCAAAACACACTCAGCACAAGCCAGCAGGTCTAGGAAAGAGACACCCCCCAGACAGAGTGAACATCGTTCCTGTCGGTAACAGGGAGGGAGACAGAGAGAGAGACCATGCAGGCAAAGACAGTGGCTTCTCAGGAGTCCACCATTGACTCTTAAGATCCTGTACTGCCCATTACCGCCCACCCTGCTCAATCCTGTACTACTCATTACCGCCCACCCTGCTCAATCCTGTACTGCCCATTACCGCCCACCCTACTCAATCCTGTACTGCCCATTACCGCCCACCCTGCTCAATCCTGTACCGCCCATTACCGCCCACCCTGCTCAATCCTGTACTGCCCATTACCGCCCACCCTGCTGAATCCTGTACTGCCCATTACCGCCCACCCTGCTCAATCCTGTACTGCTCATTACCGCCCACCCTGTTCAATCCTGTACCGCCCATTACCGCCCACCCTGCTCAATCCTGTACTGCCCATTACCGCCCACCCTGCTCAATCCTGTACCGCCCATTACCGCCCACCCTGCTCAATCCTGTACCGCCCATTACCGCCCACCCTGCTCAATCCTTTACCGCCCATTACCGCCCACCCTGCTCAATCCTGTACTGCCCATTACCGCCCACCCTGCTCAATCCTGTACCGCCCATTACTGCCCACCCTGCTCAATCCTGTACCGCCCATTACCGCCCACCCTGCTCAATCCTGTACTGCCCATTACCGCCCACCCTGCTCAATCTTGTACTGCCCATTACCGCCCACCCTGCTCAATCCTGTACCGCCCATTACCGCCCACCCTGCTCAATCTTGTACCGCCCATAGCCGCCTATCCCTAGTGGAGGTTACTTGACTCATTTTTTCTACAAATTGCATAATCCTTACAGGACTGGGGAATGAAACACATGCATGATTTACAGGGCTTTAGGAGTTTTAAGGCACTTGACCTGATCAATATGAAAAAGCAACAACAACAAAACAAATAAAGTAGATAAAACTTGTTGCTTTCATGCACCGAAATGACAGAATTAAGGCAGCTCTTTAGCACATGCCCTCTGGTTAGTGGTGGGTTCATGCATTGGGAAAGAAGCAATCCTCTCAAACCTCCAAAACAAACCAAAACCTGAAACAATACAACTCCTACCCCCCATCCACACCCCATCCCCTAAAAAAACAAAAACCCTGTCACTTGGGGACTTGCAACAAAGAGTTGAGGCAGACGAATGAAACTCAGGATGCCATGGGCAATGATTTCAAATCAGTCTGAAAATCTGGAGTTGTTTATGCAATGGTACTACACAAAGGGCTCAGCAAACTCCTTCAGACTGGTGGTCCTTTACAAGACAGATACAGCCACTAGCCGGCACACAGACCAAGAGAATAAAATGATAAACTGGACATCTTGGAGACAGCAACAGCAAGCTGCCATCCACAAGCCTCGCCAAAGAAGGATTGGATAATACTGGATGAAAGGATCCTGATTATCCCCCACCCCCCCAAATGAAAGAAAGTTAAATCAAAGTTGTGAAACAAAGGTGAAAGCACATCTTCAGACTCTTAAATTCAAACAGGAGGATGCCTATAGCAATTAGTACAGAACAATATGAGGGGTGGGGGTGGGTGGGGGTGGAGACCTGTAGAACTAGAAGAGATAAACCAGCAAAGCAAATCAACATTTAGCATGACAACTCTAGGTTCAGAGATTCACACTAGCACTTCACTTGAGCAACATTATAAGCAGCATCATTCAGTAAACTGGTCAAGAAAAAACAAGGGGTGAGACATCTACATGTGCACGTCCACAATACTGGCAAATGAATGTGTGACAGGCAGGTGGAAAATAGCAATGGTGAATAGCAATGGCAGCCAGCTTGGGTGATGGATTTCCGAGAATGCTTGTGGTCACGATTTGAGTGAATTATCAATAAAAGAGGCATTATTTCACAACACAAGTCCTTTGAGCATTATTTCAACTATTCTAGAAATTGTTATTAACCAGATTATGAGTCGGATGGACCGCCGAAAGCAACAACCCATGTGCGCAGCATGACGTAAGTTACTTCTGCAGCAAGTGGAAACGAAGCCTTTTAATTGGTCAAAAATAGCGTGTAAAGGTCAGAAGACATGCGCAAACGGTGTAAACAAGCCCGAAAGACAAGGTGAAGGTTGCCTGTGTGGTTTAAAGCAGATATGATTTTGCGACATGTTTGCTACACGAGTAGAAAACGTAAGTTACCGGTGGAAACGATCGGAACCGACTTCAGAGATAAGCTCTATCACAGTGTATTATCTATGTGCGTTCATTATCTTTTTATTTCTTTCGATTGTGAAATGAATGAAACACAATCATGACTTTGGTTTTCTGCAATTTTACCACTCGGTGTGTTGTTCAATTGTTTTTCTTCTCCCATGGCGCGACGGAAACCAAAGTAACGAACGCATTGCTCTTTTTTGAGTGGCCAATACTGTTACTTTTCTTCTAGAAACCCAGTTTTTAATAGCATGAGTAAAAAATATGGTGTTGGAAATGCATATTTTCACCAAAGATTCGCCTTTTGAATGCATCTCAAAGAAGAACTCGAGCAAACAAAATCTGCACTCGCCTAATGTCACACTTACCGGCGCCATTTTGTTCACAAGCAGTGCCTTTATTTCGTTTTTGTGAACCTCATGGTACCGAAATGAAACATATAAACACACAGACTCTAAGAAAAACATTTCATGAAGCTAAATCATCACAAATCATGCCCATCTGGAGCTTTTAAGACTTTAGGAATCATAATTTTGTGAGGGCAACCAGCATTTCCGCCATTTTTGCCAGTATCGTGGACGTGCACACATGTAAACCTGTAGGTATTTCTAACAAGCAGGCCTGATATTTTCAGAAAACTGTCAGTAGCATCTCATCTCTCCATGAACTCAAGTCATAATATAAAACAATCACAATTACAATGACCTCCCTGAGAGAAGCAAGACTAACAGGATGGGCTTCATGAAAAGACCCATCAACAAGCAATTTAACCCCTCATTATTACAGTTGAAATCTCTCATTCCAAGACAGATTCAGCCACATAAAGCAAAAGCATCATCACCCTGTGAAGTTTATCAAGAGCTGTTGCCTAATATTGGTACAGACTAGATGGCTATAAACTGTCAGAAAAAGCCAACATATACAAACATCAACATTACTTTCTGGCAAGATAGCAAGATTGTTATACGAATCACATGCATGCTAGTAAAAAATAACTGTCTTCTATACTGAAATGAGATGAACTGCTATTCAAATGAGAAACACGGCCATGAGCAAAGAAGTCTATTTAGTTAGGAAAACCCCTCAGAGAGAGAGAGAGAGAGAGAGAGAGAGAGAGAGAGAGAGAGAGAGAGAGAGAGAGAGAGAGAGAGAGAGAGAGAGAGAGAGAGAGTCAGAGAGAGACAGAGAGAGAGAGAGAGAGAGAGAGAGAGAGAGAGAGAGAGAGAGAGAGAGAGAGAGAGAGAGGCTTGGACAACTGACTGACCTAGGTATGTTTGCAAAGGTATTCCAGTGCAACAGGGACAATAGGAAAACAGAAACCCAGCCCCTATCCTCCCTGACAGTTTTCACACCCAACTCCCACCACCCTAGCCCAAGGGCATAATGGGACTGTTACACAACAATGCCTTTACACCCACGGTGCTACAGCTACTGCTAACAGTGTCCCACAGGGTGACACACGGAATACACTCAGGAATAACGTTCTTGTATTGCTTTATCTCAACTAGCCAGCTTTGGCTAGAAACAACTCTGAAGAAATCACTACTGCACCTACTCAATCTCTTTTCAGACACTCAGAAAACTATCTTGCTACACACTGATCCATCTGAACGACATTGAGACATTTCTGGTGTGAAAAATAACTTAGCACCACAGCTGACAACAAAGAGTTCACATTTCTCAGTGTGCATTGCATGACTAAACAACACCACTCAAAGCAAACCAAGGAGAAATATCCATTTTGATGTCAGATAGATCACATTCATGTGCAGTGTCGAATCCTGATACAGAACACGATGTTTCAATCCAACCTACTGAAAAGCAACACAAGTGTGATGTACTACAATTCTCGACTGAACCAATAATGACTGTGAGCTAGTTTCTAATTCAGAACATTCAGTGTCTTGAAAAAGATACTCCACATCAAGCAAAATGAGGGGGGGGGGGGGGGGGGGGGGGGGGGGATTTTTCTGTGAGACAAAGAACAGTTATTGGGAAGAAATGATCACATTCGGTGACTAGATGTACATACTGCCTGCTGATATGCATATCCAATGTTGGCTATACAGGGTTTCTACACAGTGCTTCTGCAAACCTAAACAGATTTTGTCTCTACTGGCATTCAAGGGCACTGTGACCATACTTACTTGAATTGTCAAATTTGCCAACTGCAAAATCAGCCCACAGCAGTTTTTTCAAAGAAGAACACAGAAAAGAGAGAGGAACAAACACTAAACAGTCTGTACCATTGCTATAGATGTCGATTCTAAAATGACAAGTACACCATCCAGCCAACACAGGTATAAAATGTCTCCACTCAGAATGACACACAGAAAAAGAAGACAAGAACTTTAAAAGGTAGAGATAAAGGTGCTCTTTTTATATTGCAACTTTTTTCCACCCATTGATGGATGCTCAAACCGCACACATTTACCCCCTGGTCATCGGGCTACCTCTTTGTATCGTTCCAACACCATCTTAACCCCTTGGGGAGCATGCAAGAATATTTGGTAGACAGAAGTAAGGCATCTGTATCACTTCTCAGTGGGGAAAATCAAAGGCCTTTTCAAGTTGTCTGATTTGCACTTAATAATAATTATATGCTACCAGTTTTCTTCAAGGGTTTAAAAACTTATCACCATAAAAAAATAATACCTCTTGTGAATCTGCATCAAATATGGTATTGACTCAATAGAAACTTTCCATCACTGTGTACAGGTGATTTTAACTTTTTTATATTCAGTACTAGGAGTTTCAGGTTTCCTGGTCATACCATTTGACATCGTGTGATCTACATGTAACATGAGACACAACGATAAAGATCACCTTGGTTCCATGAGCAAATTCTCTAGAAAGATTGTGGTTTGTTGCTCTTTCACAGGCTTGTATCAACATGACCCCTCCTCTTTACAACAATTCTCTCTCTCTCTCTCTCTCTCTCTCTCTCTCTCTCTCTCTCTCTCTCTCTCTCTCTCTCTCTCTCTCTCTCTCTCTCTCTCTCTCTCTCTCTCTCTCTGTCTGTCTTAAAAATCCCCCCAACTTTGCAAAGTGGATGGTCCTATGCAGGCATAAGCACAAGAACACCAACTGTTCTGTCAACACCTGAGTATCAGGTCAGAATTATGTTGACTTTCAAGTCTCTTTAACCACAATTTGGGCATTACAATTAGCTCTGCATGTTATGGGTGGTGGACGTTTCGCCCCAATTGCGACATTCAGAACGTCGTTTAGCTAAGATCCGGCCGCATTAATGTATCTGCGTTTTGTGACAAACGTCTTGCTCGGCGGTACTGTACTCCATGCACCTTAACGATGCGCGTGATTCGGGTGTAATCTTAAGCTAAACGACGTTCCGAATGTCGCAATTGGGGCGAAACGTCCATGACCCCATATTATTTGACTCCTGGTAATAAGTCAAGATGGCTACAACTTGTCTCCACATGAGCAGGTCAAGTCAGAAAGTGCCAACACCACTGATACAGTTTCACAGTCCTGCATCAGTACAGAAGAATACATCTTCTTTGATGCATAATCTCTTCTGCTGACCATTTGTCCTGTGGAGTGAACACATGGGGCATCCATTTTGAAACATTATCGTAAACTACCATCATCAAATATGTAAATTTGACTGATGATTTCTGAGAAATTTGATAAAATTTTCACACAGCATAGGCATCTATGTTTTCAGTTCACTGTGTATGACAACTGTTATTTCCCACTCTTACTTCTAACAGTCTTGAAGACAGTTTCAAAATGTAATAAAAAACCAGTTTTTGACAGCTAATGGGAAAGTCAATGTCTGATGACAAATATCTGAATGTTTCTCTACACCTCTCTTGGGCAAGTTGTCGCCTGGAGGCATTTTTAGTGCTGAAAGCTCACACAAGGAAGCCAAGAGGAGCGGACAGATGCTTGTCATCATTCCTGGACTTCCTAGAGAGTTGTCACATTCTGAAATCGTGACTGAGTACTGTGACTGCCCATGTGACTGGTTCTTTGGTTTCATTCTCATCCGGTTCAGTTTAAAACTTTCTCATGGAAAATGTCTTTGAGCAACTCCATCCAACAACTTCATAAGTGAAGAAGGAGGAAAAGGAGCAAAATAAGAAGAAAAAGAGGGGGAGGGGGAGGGGAGAGGGGGGAGAGGAGGGAGGAGGCAGGTAAGGGGGGAGGAGGGGGAGGAGGGTCAGGAGGAGGAGCGAAGAAAGAGGAAGGAGGGCAGGAGGGGGGAGGAGGGCAGAAAGAGGGGGGAGGAGGGCAGAAGGAGGGAGAAGGAGGGGGGAGGAGGGCAGGAGGGAGGAGGGAAGGAGGGCAGAAGGAGGGGGGAGGAGGGCAGAAGGAGGGAGGGCAGAAGGAGGGGGGGGGGAGGAGAAGGGGGGCAGAAGGAGGGGGGAGGAGGGCAGAAGGAGGGGGGAGGAGGAGGAGGGCAGGAGGAGGGGGGAGGAGGAGGAGGGCAGAAGGAGGGAGGAGGAGGGAGGAGGAGGAGGAGGAGGAGGGCAAAAGGAGGGGGGAAGAGGGCAGAAGGAGGAGGAGGGGGGAGGAGGGGGAGGAGGAGGAGGGCAGGAGGAGGGCAGAAGGAGGAAGGAGGAGGGGGAGGGCAGAAGGAGGGGGGAGGAGGGGGAGGGCAGAAGGAGGGGGGAGGAAGAGGAGGGCAGAAGGAGGAGGAGGAGGAGGGAGGAGGGAGGAGGAGGAAGAAGGGAGGAGGAGAGAGGAGGCAGGGGAGTGGCGAGTAGGAGGAAGGAGGAGGAAGGAGGAAGGAAGGAGGAAGGAGGGAGGAGGCAGGGGAGGGGCAAGTAGGAGGAAGGAGGAAGGAAGGAGGAAGGAGAAGGGAGGAGGAAGGAAGGAGGAAGGAGGGGGAGGAGGAGGAGGGCAGAAGGAGGGGGGAGGAGGAGGGGGAGAAGGAGGAGGGCAGAAGGAGGGAGGAGGAGGAAGAAGGGAGGAGGAGAGAGGAGGTATGGGAGGGGCAAGTAGGAGGAAGGAGGGAGGAAGAGGGAGGAGGAGGAAGAAGGGAGGAGGAGAGAGGAGGTATGGGAGGGGCAAGTAGGAGGAAGGAGGAGGAAGGAGGGAGGAGGAGGAAGAAGGGAGGAGGAGAGAGGAGGCAGGGGAGGGGCAAGTAGGAGGAAGGAGGAGGAAGGAGGGAGGAGGAGGGAGGAGGAGGGAGGAGGAGGAAGAAGGGAGGAGGAGATAGGAGGCAGGGGAGGGGCAAGTAGGAGGAAGGAGGGAGGAGGAGGGAGGAGGAGGAAGAAGGGAGGAGGAGGAGGGAGGAGGAGGAAGAAGGGAGGAGAAGAGAGGAGGTATGGGAGGGGCAAGTAGGAGGAAGGAGGGAGGAAGAGGGAGGAGGAGGAAGAAGGGAGGAGGAGAGAGGAGGCAGGGGAGGGGCAAGTAGGAGGAAGGAGGAGGAAGGAGGGAGGAGGAGGGAGGAGGAGGGAGGAGGAGGGAGGAGGAGGAAGAAGGGAGGAGGAGATAGGAGGCAGGGGAGGGGCAAGTAGGAGAAAGGTGGAGGAAGGAGGAGGAAGGAGGAAGGAAGGAGGAAGGAAGGAGGAGGAAGGAGGAAGGAAGGATGAAGGAGGGAGGAGGAGGAAGAAGGGAGGAGGAGAGAGGAGGCAGGGGAGGGGCAAGTAGGAGGAAGGAAGGAGGAAGGAGGGAGGAGGAGGGAGGAGGAGGGAGGAGGAGGAAGAAGGGAGGAGGAGATAGGAGGCAGGGGAGGGGCAAGTAGGAGAAAGGTGGAGGAAGGAGGAGGAAGGAGGAAGGAAGGAGGAAGGAGGGAGGAGGAGGAGGAAGGCAGACGGAGGATGGAGGAGGGCAGAAGGAGGAAGGAAGGAGGAAGGAGGGAGGAGGAGGAAGGCAGACAGAGGAAGGAGGAGGGCAGAAGGAGGAAGGAAGGAGGAAGGAGGGAGGAGGAGGAGGAAGGCAGACGGAGGAAGGAGAGGGGCAGAAGGAGGAGGAAGGAGGAAGGAAGGAGGAAGGAGGGAGGAGGAGGAGGAAGGCAGACAAAGGAAGGAGGAAGGAGGAGGAAGGAGGAGGAAGGAGGAGGAAGGAGGAGGAAGGAGATTAGGGAAGAGATGAAGGAGGAGGAGGAGACATAAGCATGAGAGACTTGCACAGATAAAGAAAGAAATAGCACCTATAATTGATAAATACATACTTTAAAAGTGTGGGCATACAGGAGGATAAACATATTTAATACTTTCATAGACTAATAACATAAATTGACTTAATATGTCTAAAAGTTAGTGCAAGCTTAATTTAAGTATATGCCTTGCAGGACACCATTTCTTGACAAGAGAAAGGTGCCATATGGGCAATTCAGCTCCATGTATGGTCCCCCCAAAAAGTTGTGGTTAAAGTAACGTTAAAAAAAGGGGGGGGGGGGAGAGCGGGGGTGGGGGGGGGGGGGGGGGGGGGTGGGTGGGGGGAGGGGGCGGGTTAGGTTGGCCTGAATTTCTTGTTCTTTTATTTTTTCTCTCTTTAGAAAACGGCCAGACCCCCTATATACTGGATTCCCAGGTGCTAATAGGGCAGGGAAGATGGGGCAGCGCTGATAGGGCAGGGAAGATGGGGCAGCGCTGATAGGGCAGGGAAGATGGGGCAGGGAAGATGGGGCAGCGCTGATAGGGCAGGGAAGATGGGGCAGCGCTGATAGGGCAGGGAAGATGAGGCAGGGAAGATGGGGCAGCGCTGATAGGGCAGGGAAGATGGGGCAGGGAAGATGGGGCAGGGAAGATGGGGCAGGGAAGATAGGGCAGGGAAGATGGGGCAGGGAAGATGGGGCGGTGCTGATAGGGCAGGGAAGATGGGGCAGGGAAGATGGGGCAGTGCTGATAGGGCAGGGAAGATAGGGCAGGGAAGATGGGGCAGGGAAGATGGGGCGGTGCTGATAGGGCAGGGAAGATAGGGCAGGGAAGATGGGGCAGGGAAGATGGGGCGGTGCTGATGGGGCAGGGAAGATGGGGCAGGGAAGATAGGGCAGGGAAGATGGGGCAGGGAAGATGGGGCAGGGAAGATGGGGCAGGGAAGATGGGGCGGCATGCTATTCCTTGTTTTCTGTCAATTTCTTTCTTTTCTTTTTCATGATTTTAAACAAGTTTAGGGTCAGAGGGGGAAAAAAAGGGGCCAGCCATGTCACCGTAACCACAACTTCTTGTTGTTGTTGGCCTAATGGAGTAGATGAAAGCGTGGGGTTATATGCCCTTCCAAGCACTGTCCGTCTTTCCACTCTCTGTGACTACAAAGGTGCTTGACTACTTCTCTACGTGTTCAAACCAAAAAAAAAGTCTCCCACACCCACAAAGCTCTTTGCATTTTCCAAAGGCCCAATGAGTTGAAGCAGTCTTTGAGTCCAACGCACCACATGCTTTTGCTTTCCACACTTTCTCCACTCACAGCACAGCACAATGAGGTGAAGCAGTCTTTGAGTCCAACGCACCACATGCTTTTGCTTTCCACACTTTCTCCACTCACAGCACGGCACAGTGATGGGAAACAAGAGTGATGCAGTGTGATCTTCGTAACTTTCGCCAAGGAAATAATGTTTTCCCCTCAGATAGTTCATCCATTTGTTCATCATTCAGCAAAGCAAATCAAAAGGTTAATTCTAAAAAAATCTGATGAAATTTTGTGCAAGGTAAGGGTTTGACCCATGGGACAATCTGTTAATTATTGGAGGTTATCTGGCTCATTCTCTGGAAAGGTGCACAAATCTGTTACATGGGTGGTGAAATATTTTTCATCAAATATTTGTATTAAAAGTACATATTCAGGTAAAAAAATGCTTGGACCTATCATCTAGAGTAATACTGGAGCAAGGTCTTTGCCTTTTTCTAAGTAAATGGGGTATGAAGAGGTGCTTGACCACATTTCTAGTTTGTAACACTGGACGCCAAACAGATATTAAATGTGGTCAAAACATAATGGTTTTCAGATAATTTCCTTACAAAACATGTTGAAAACGACTAATAAACACATCATAAATAGCTTGCAATAGATAACTTATTAATTTTGACATTTGGAACAAAATTAGACACTTTACTTATCGTGTCTTGTTACAAACCAGTTGAACAAAAGCAAAATCCAAATGTTATTTAAGTATTGATGTGCCATCACTATTGCTTGCATATTGGAGAGAAGTAAACAAAGATCTAGAAAGCCTTTTCACCATGAAAGCATCAGGGGAAAAAACAAAACAAATTTTTAACAATATATCTCAAGGATAATCACTAGGTTGTAACAAAGACAACTTCCATCGTGTCTTGTTTACGAACAAGAAAGAACAAGCAATAGATCGACAAAACATGCTATTTTAGTAACAAAACTTTAAATAAAGCTGTAAGATAAGGTAAGGAATAATTTTGGGTCCGGTATGAAGGGTAATGCTGTCCACTTTTATGTTTAATTTCACAAGAAACCACACATTTTCAAAGAAATGTTTCAGTTTGACGGATCGAACCGGTTTTCGATCTATTTTCACCTCACAAACTTAGTCAACAACAATCGGTAAGCACAACTAAAGATTAAAAAAGGAATATAGTTTCACATTTAACGATGAGAAACATTACTAAAATCCTGAAATTTCCATCGTAGGCGATCTTCAGCTAGCACACTGGAAGAAATGGCGGGCATTTCTAGTTCGTAACAATGTCGAACGACGTGGACGCCACACATTTGAGTTGACTGTACTGCTTCCCGCGAACGCGCAGTTTGTGAAAACCACACAGGGATCACTCAGTATGTCCTTCCGCGTAGGACCTTTGCAGTTATTCCCCTTGCAGGACTAGTTTGCATTGAAAAATGTAGTCCAGTTGATTGCTGTGTCGTAACGCATTTTGTGGACACAAATTCAGAAATGACGCAATTTCATCTCACTTCTAGCAAGTTTCCCTTCATAAATTGTGTTTTCTATCAAATATGACTCTCTCAAACATTCTGTTTTTGAATGGACATGGAATTGGGTCAATTCGTTTGCTTAATATTCTTCCGCCGAGTATATTTACAAAACCTTCGATCGGACACGACATGTTACGAACAAGTCAGCAAAATTAAATCCCTAATTGTTTCACAAATGTGCAAAAAAAATTAAAACGTGATCTGTAATCGTCAAGTATGTGTGTAATAGATTAAAATACAACCGTTCTTTTTGAAATTTAACAGGAAAATCCAGTTGCAATTGTTATCTGAAAAGTTCTCGTTTTTCCGTGTAACAAACTGGCCAGCTGAAATCGGCACATTTTGTCAACACAACTAGCGATAAAAGCTCGAATTTTACACTCAGCCTTTTCCCATTGCTCATGGTGTTTCTTAATTATGTTTTTTGTTTGTCTACTTGAATAGATTTGGGTCTTATAGTGTAATACTTTTGGTCTGATCAATTTAAGAACGTAACCCCTCCTTGTGTACCTTTCCAGAGAATGAGCCATCTGCATTCTAGTTTGGGAATTACAACCATAAAGAGCAAGCTTATCACGCATTATAAAGTTGATAACATCAAACGACTGATGATGTGGGCATATGCATTGCAGACCCTGAGACCCCTAGGGGGCGCTAAACCAAACAACTCTTTGTAGCATCAGGCCTGGCTAGCAGAACGTCCTGCCTGAATTATAAAAGCCATGGAAGATAAATTGTGGAGGTTTGTGCTCTCAGAATGATCTGTATTTTCCAGGAGATGCTCAACCCTGTCTTATTCCAGCTACAGTCTTCCTTGCAAAATGATACCATAAATATTTTTCCTGTCAGTCCCTCGCCGGGATTCGGTTCTATCTGTATGTTAACTCTTAAGATCATCTACTGCCCATCCTGCTCAATCCTGTACCGCCCGTATCCGCCCATCCCATGTGGCTAGTACTTCAATGATTTTTTCTACAAATTGCATAATCCTCACAAGGACTGGGAATACGCAATTTTCATCTCACTTCTAGCAACCGTTTCCTGTTTAAAAATTGTGTTCCATTCTAATCAAAATATGGACTCTTACTCAAACATTCTCCTTTGTTTTTGACCATGGACCATGGAAATTGGGTCAATTCGTTCTTAATGACTTCTGCCCGATCCGAGCGTATCTTTACAAAACCTCGACCCCCGGACATGACGTTGGTTACGAAAACTGTGTCAGCAAAATTCAATCCCTAATGGTTTCACAAAAAGTGCAAAAAATCTTACTAAAACCGGTCGATCTGTAATTCGTCAAGTATCGTGATGTATAGATTAAAATAAAAAACCGTTCTTTTTGACCACATGCGCAACAGCAAAAGTGAGTCTATGTACTGAGCCGTGTCGTCCGTCCGGGCGTCCGGTCCGTCCGTCCGGGCCTCCGTCCGTAAAAAACTTAAACGTTGGATTTTTCTCGGAGACTATTAAGTCTATCAACACCAAATGTGGCATGATGGTGTATGATGACAAGGCCTCAAAAAACATACATAGTGACTTGACCTTGCTTCAAGGTCAAGGTCACAGGAGCCATAAATGTGGTCTCAAAAACAGTCATTTTTCACATTTTCCCAATTTTCTCCCACGTTATTGAGAATGGCGACCTTAGCTACAAGTGGTATATAGGTCAAAGCAAGCCCTATCTTTTGATACCAGTTTGGTTGACCTTGCTTCAAGGTCAAGGTCACAGGAGCTCTTCAAAGTTGGATTGTATACATATTTTGAAGTGACCTTGACCCTGAACTATGGAAGATAACTGTTTCAAACTTAATAATTATGTGGGGCACATGTTATACTTTCATCATGAGACACATTTGGTCACATATCATCAAGGTCAAGGTCACTTTGACCCTTATGAAATGTGACCAAAATGGGGTAGTGAACCACTAAAAGTGACTATATCTCAATCCCGGGTTAGATTGTAGAGAAGAAAGTTGCCCATTATATTTAGCCACCATCTGTGCTTCATATTTTTTTTTTTTTTTTTTTTTTTTTTTTTTCCTTCTTATTTTTTTTTTTTTTTTTTTTTTTTTTTTTTTTTTTTTTTTTTTTTTTTTTTTTCTTTTTGGTTGACTTAACAGCCTTTTGGTCTTTGCACATGACCCTTAGGATGACCTGTACCTTGGCACGGTCCAACGTCTGGTCGTACATGTTGTTGGTAGGAAAAATGTCCCGGGGTAAAAGCATTTCTTTTATTTGAGTATGATGGTCCACCATTGCGGCCTAAGTTTTTTTTTTGTTTAGTTTTTGTTTTTGGAACCGCTTGATACCTTGGGAAGTTGTCACACTGAAGGTCCCAAGGGTCCATATAAAGGTCTAAGGTCTAAGCACCCTTGAGTAGTCATGAGACTTATATGCCCTTCTTGCTTGCAATATTTAACAGGGAACCTTCCAACGTTGCAATTGTTATCTGAAAAGTTTATCCGTACCTTTTCTTTTCTCTTTTTCCGTTGTTAACAAAATGGCCAGGCTGGAAATCGGCCACGTCTCTTTCGTCAACACAAACTAGCACGATAAAAGCTCCTCAAATTTTACACTCAGCGGTTTCCCCATTGCTCCACACTGGTGTTTCTTTAAATATGTTTGTAGTGTGTCTACTTGAATAGATTTTGCGTCCTCTCTATAGTGTTAATACTTTTGGTCCCCCTGTGAACCAATTTCAAGACGTAAACCCCTTCCTTGTCGTACCTTTCCAGAGATATGAAGGCCCAAAATCACTTCACTGTAATGTGTCCGTGCCTGAATACTATGGAAAAACACCTGCTTGGGTACGATGGTGTGTACAAACATGTGCTATGCCATGGGAAAAGTACATTCATTGCATGCTTCTATGCACACACACACACACACCACACACACCACACACACACACACACACACACACACACACGCCTTCTCCCTCGATGTTGAAAAATGACCTTCTATTTCAGATGGTAGTCGCGGCTCTATGATCCAATACAAGTTAGCTGAGATCCAGACTCCTTTTGTAACAAGTGAGTAGCACTTTCAACATATTTCTTGTGCATTTTGTTCTAGAAACTTTGATGGCTGTGTGTTCAAAGCTCTTTGATACGGTTGCCCAATCCACTAGTATTGGCTAAAATTCTATTAACCCATAGACACTGACGGTATACACAAAAAAGCGCGTCTGAAAAACCTGAGCCCTGTTTTCAGGAAAAAAACTGAAAGAAGTCGGGTCCACGGTTTTACAAAAAACTGTAATTTAACCTCCACTTTGTAAACAAATCACAAGTCCAAAAATAAGCATTGGTACTTAAAGCCTGCGGACATCCTATTGACCTACAAAACTCATACAACTATCACATACAAACACACTGAAGTCAAAAGGTAGGGAATGATTTTTTTTAATCCTAGGAAAATCTGTGTAAAACACGGGGACACATTCAAAATATAAGGTGTTTTCGTGATGAAAGAAAACCTCCAAATAAGCTCAAAATCAGTACTTCTCAATGGATTAATTTACTCAGTTAGCTATCTGCTCTGTAAACAAAATGCCAAAGTTCTGAAAATCAATGCTGTTCATGTGAGATACAGCAAATATGGTACATAGACATGAAATCGCAAAACAACAAGATCTTCCTTCCAGACAGCGTTTTTACTCCATGATCACAAAGTAATTTTCACCATGGCTCTTTTTTCTTTTCAGATTAAAAAAAGTAACCATTAAAGCAACATGACCAGGGACCATGGACAGATAATATAAAGGAA
>JAWQFJ010010295.1:5000-10000 GCA_034096865.1 Theodoxus fluviatilis
TGGCAGCAACAGCCTCGCGGTTTGGGAGACCAGGCTTGGAGAGCTGCCCGTGTCTCCTACTTGCTTCCTACAAGGTAGGAGGGGAGGAATGGGTTCTGCCTGGAGCTGTTGAGACGCCAGACCATCTCGTAGGGGTACGGAGGCAGAGGAGCTGAGGCTTCGTCCAGCCGCTTCATCTGCAGACAGCACGGCGCAGCTTGCATCAGACGGCTTTGAATGGCGCCAGTGGTTTGAAGTAGGTTTTGGAAGGACGGACGGAAGGAAGAAAGACAATAAAGGAAGGGAGGGAGGAAGGGAGGAAGGAAGGAAGGAAGGAAGGAAGAGAGGGTTCAAAGCAACGCAGCCCGTCTCATCTTCAGAAAATCCAAGAGAACACATGTTACCCCTCTTTTCATGAAACTCCACTGGCTTCCTGTTGAGTACAGGATCCAGTACAAACTCGCCACTCTCGCCTTCCGTTGCTTTGACGGAACTCTGCCGCCCTATCTCTCATCTCTTCTTCAGATCTACCAACCCTCTCGCTCTCTCCGCTCAGGCTCTGAAAAACTTCTCTGCAAACCTAAAACCACCACCAAATCCTTTGGCCAGAGATCCTTTCACTTTCAAGCACCTTCTGTCTGGAATGCTCTGCCGTCATCTCTCCGTGGCATCACTTCTCTTCCTTCCTTCAAATCTAACCTCAAGACCCATTTTTTCCGTAAAGCTTTTTCTGTTTAGTGCCCCTAGGGCCTGACTGCTTCCTGAGAACCGTTAGCATTGTACATATCTGTATAAACTGTTTGTTTTGTTTTGTGTTTTTTTTCGTCTGTATGAATGTTGACTGAATGTCTGGTTTGTGTTGCTGTGTTGTTTTATATCATCTGCTTTTCATCTTTGTTTCTCTTACCTTGATGTATATTACTTTCATTTACATTCCTATTGTGTGTTTTTTGATTTCTATTTTCTTTTCTTTCTTTTTTTAGGCGCTTTGAGTCTCACTGTGTGGGAGTATTGCGCGTTATAAGAGTGATCTATTATTATTATTATTATTATTATTATTATTATTATTAGGGAGGGAGGGGGGATGGAAGGAAGGAAGGAAGGAAGGAAGGAAGGGAGGGAGGGAGTAAGGGAGGGAAGGGGGGAAGGGATGAAAGGGGAAGGGAGGAAAGGGGAGGGGAGGGAGGGAGGGAGGGAGGGAGGGAGGGAGGGGAGGGAGGGAGGGAGGGAGCGAGGGAGGGAGAGAGGGAGGGAGGGAGGGAGGGAGGGAGGGAGGGAGGGAGGGAGGGAGGGAGGGAGGGAGGGAGGGAGGGAGGGAGGGAGGGAGGGAGGGAGGGAGGTAGGAAGAAAGAACTAAAAGAAGAAGGAATGCAGGAAAGAAGGAATGGAGGGATTTAAGGGTCTATCAGCCTTAAAAGGCTATATAAACCACAAATTGTGATTGAGAAATTGTAAATATATACATCTAATTTTTAACAATATATACATATGTGTATTAAATAGAGGCATAGAGAGAAATAAGTGTGCTCAACATTTTAACACAGACGAAAGAAGTTAGATCTTTAGATGAAAACCAATTTTCTTTAAAACAATTTATCACAAGCTCAGGATTTTGAAATATCACAGACAGGCTTCTAGAATTAAAAGTACACATTTCATAAATGCAAAAAGCGGGGGCACTTCATCAGAACACGCTTTACAGACAGCTGCATCCACAGGAAACACATTCTGGTGGAACGCGCAGACTGCACTTTAAGAACAAGGAAGCAAAGGAAGGGGTACGTGGATGAGCGATAAGCAATGTAGGTACAAGAACGCCGGATTCCCAAGGACAAAACAAAAATGACTACAAGGATCGCATGGAGATGCTGGAATCCCTTGTCTAATGAAGGTTAAAACATTTCGGGCATAACCCTTCCTTAGTTATTGTAGAGTGGGTTGATGGAAGGATGAATGGATGGCCAGGCGGACAAACGAACAGATGGATGGACAGATGACTGGATTGGTTGAGGGAGAAAATTATTTCATGTGCAAATGTTAATGCATTTCATAAGTATACATTTATTTGGTGTTTGTAATGGACCAAATGGCTTTTCACAAATAAACTGTTCTGTTCTGTTCTGGTGTTTGATACCGCTTCATCATTGGCATTTATTTCACTGCATTAGCCATTTTGTAAAACCAGACCAGCTGCATTTCGACTCCTTGTTTCCTGCTGTAATACACTTTGGTTTGTCTGCACAGCGTCGAAACTCCTACTTCACATTGGCAAAGAGCAGCTATTTTCGATTTAGTACTAAATGTATGTGTGTGAGAAATAGACAGAGACACACACACAGAGAGAGAGAGAGAGAGAGAGAGAGAGAGAGAGAGAGAGAGAGAGAGAGAGAGAGAGAGAGAGAGAGAGAAAGAGAGAGAGAGAGACTGGGGCAGAGAGAATGTACAAGGCTAATAAATCGGAGGAAACGTTGCGTCCGCCTGTTCATAATTACACGTTTTACTCTCTTTGTCTTGACGCCAGTTGGCATCCTGTCCCTACAATTGAAACGCCTTGTCTTCTTATCAAGAAGTCAAAAAGATTTATTCCTTCATTGATTAAACAACCAACAACAAACTTCCACAGGTCAATATAGAGTTACCTCCTCCTGGGTGAGCTTCCAGCCGGAGGCGGCGGCCATGTTGTCATCCAGCTGCTGTAGTTTGGTGGCTCCAATGATTACTGATGCCACCACGTCCCTCTGAAGCAACCAGCGTAGCGCCACCTGGGCCACGCTCCGCTCTGTGCAGGGGGATAACTTGAGGCATAAGTAAGGTGAAAAGTGTCAATTTCATAGGGCATAAGAGGTAGGTGTGTGTGTGTATGTGTGCGCGCGCGCGCACGTGCACGCGCTCGCGAATGTGAGATGGTGTGCTTGTGTGTGTGTGTGTGTGTGTGTGTGTGTGTACGCGCGCGTGCGTGCATGTGTACGTTTTTGTGTGTATTTGCGCGCACGCGCGAGCGTGCGTGCATGTGTGTGTGTGTACGTATTTGTGTGTGTAAATGTGTGTGTTTACGTGTTTGTGTGTGTGTGTGTGTGTCCTTGAATATATGCCTATGTTAAATACATGTACTTGCGTTCATGCACACACGCTCAAACACACAAAAGCAATACATGCATAGTCATATGTATGCGCGCATACTCACATGTACACGCACACAAGAACACTAAACACACATGCACTTGTACACATACATATGTACGCAAACGCGTGCACAAGTCAGCACACATCCACGTATACACGGACACATGCGCAAGTATACACGCACAACGTAAACACGTATTCACGCAGATTTCCGTGCACTAACACAATAATACACACAAACCCAGTGGCGAGCATGCGCTCACACATACGCACATATGCAAACATACAAACACACATACACACACACACGCTCTCTTTCTCTCTCTCTCACACACACACACACACACACACACACACACAAACATACACATACACACACAAGCACGTAATCACACACAAATGCAAACATACATACACACACACACAAACATACACACACACACACACACACACACACACACACACACACACACACACACACACACAAACATGCACACACGCGCGTGCGTGTATACAGACTGTGGGTGCTGGCGATGCTCTGCAGCTGGTCCAGAACGTTCCACACACGTTCATTCTCGCGGATCATGTCGAGGTTCGGGGCTGCCTGGTTGCCTGGATTCTTCTCTGACGTAATCCACCCAATGCGGCCCTGGTTGGCGTCAGCGGTACCTTGACGACTGTACTTGCCCGTCAGCAAACCCCTGCAGCGAAGTAAAGACAACTGAGTTTATCAAGAGTCTAACAACCAAAATGAGGGTTCGGTTTGCTTTTTTTCTGCTATTGTCTCGAGCTGAACATGTCATGGAAAATTCAAAAACATTAAAACACACACACACAAACACACACATACGCACGTGCACGCGCGCACGCACACGCACACGCACACATACACTCACACAAGCACACACACACACACAGACACGCGCGCACACACACACACACACAAACACGCGCGCACACGCACACACACACACACACACACACACACACACACACACAAAGGCGCGCGCGCACACCCACATACACACACACATAAACATATACACACACATATACACATATACACACATACACACATATATTCACACAGAGAAGTGTTTCTAACCCTTTAAGCGGACTCCAGGGCAGGACACCGATGCCGTGGTTCTTGCAGACCTGGAAGGGTTCCCACTCCGCTTCCCGCACGGCCAGGCTGTACTGTTGCTGTAGGAAGCAAGGGCAATACAGTTCCAGTACCACAGGGCAAGGAAGAATTAAACTGCACTGAACTGAACTGAACTGAACAGAACAGAACAGAACAGAACAGATCAGATCAGATCAGAACAGAACAGAACACAACAGAACAGAACAGAACAGAACAAAACATTCAAAACAGACCACAACAGAACAGAACAGAACACAACAGAACTGAACTGAACAGAACAGCAATGCACTGAACAGAGCAGTGCTTCATTAAATTGGATTGGACTGAACTGAACTGAATTAAACTGAACTGAATTGAAGTGAACAGCACTGAACTGACCTGAACTGAAATGAACTGACCTGACCTGACCTGACCTGATCTGACCGGAACTGACCTGAACTGAACTGAACTGACCTGACCTGACCTGATCTGAACTGAACTGAACTGAACTGTACTGAACAGAACTGAACTGAACAGAGCAGTACTTCATTAAATTGGACTGAACTGAACTGATCTGAACTGAACTGAACTGAACTGAACTGAACTGAAGTTGGCTACTCAACACTGTTCAATCCAAATGCTTTATTACAATTGTTACTTTTTCTTTGAAGTGATTAAATTGAGGGGGGGGGGGGGATTTTACGTAATCAACAGAGTATAACAGATTTTGTTGTAGGGTCATTTCTATTTTTACACATCTATCAGAGGCAGGTCA
>JAWQFJ010010296.1:0-40000 GCA_034096865.1 Theodoxus fluviatilis
GTTAACAACAATAATAGACCACTGAATCTGGGATTAAATCAAACAACGATTTAATTACAAAGTGCTCGCACTCGAGTCCACAGTCCTCGAGAGTGAGTGACAACCAGTAATCAACAATCAGCAAGGTGATAAGGAGCAATGTCAACAATGGCAGACAAGATGGAGTAGCAAGTACCAATTGTCAACAATGCTGAAATGTAACAAAAAGAGAGGCCACGCTAAAGTAGAATAAATTCACTTGAGCGTAGCCTATACAGTATGTATATATAGACAAACACCCCTACCATACGTTGCCGGCAACGAATGCTAACAACATAACACTTCTTCAACCACTCGTTCTGTCACAGGAAACAGAACTACGGAATTTCACCACGAAATCCACTCAAAACACACTTCTTTACCAGTAGAAGTAGCTTTAGTCCCCCACAGGACATTTAACGTGAAACGTTAAAGTAAATTCTCTTTTCCCAAATCCAAATCCCGAGCAATCGAATTAATATTCATGGAAAGTCTTCCCCGCTTCCCCCATGCTCCCTCTGGCATACATCTCACGATCGCCAAAGTCATTCACAAGTCCTCAGCTGAACCCCCCGAGTCCTACCCCCTTCCCCTGCTGACGCAGCCTCCGCGCTGTGACGTCACACAAGCCAGATAAGAGTAAGTCAAAGTTCAGTCTTCGCGTCTCCGACGCAACCCCTCTTCTCCCTCATTAGCAGTCCAACCCATGGATTAATCGTAAATGAGAGTCCACACAAGACAGTGAAGAAAGAGTATCGTGTATCTTACCGTACGATCGTCGTCCCGTACTTGTATCCAAAGAATACACACGCCACACAACACAACACACGACCCTACCCTACACTTTCCTTCCTACTCGAAGAAAGTTACAAAGTTCGCCAGCCTACGCGCTGGGGCAGTTCTCGTGAGCGACGATTCTCGAACGAGTACTCGGGTAGTAGAAGTGAGAACGCGCCTCCTGGCGCTTTCTCCGTCGTGGTCAGCTCGAGGACACTCCAGTACTCCTCAGCGTTGTGGCTCCCGGCAGACGACGCCTGGCGCTCGTCAGTCGGCAGGTCAGGCTCCAAATCCAAGACCGTAGAATTCCTCCCCTCAGGACAGTTGTGGGCAGCAGCGTCCAGCTCAGCGAACCAATTAGCTCCCCACAGCGTCTCTTGCATACCTTGCAATCAAAGGCTACACGAATCTCACAGCGGCGAGCTGATGAGTGTGTTAGCGTTCATTCCTCCTCGCACGGCAGAGCTTCCGTGCCCGAATTGTTCCACACAATTCGAAAGTCTAGGGAGACAGGGACTCTCACCCTCGCCTAAGCAGCTAGACCCAACGCAGCAGCGTTGTAGAGATGACCGGTACCACGGTCAGTCAAGAACAGTCCACCAAGGACTAAACAATGCGTCACCTACTCGTGAGCATTAACATGCCTACCAAAGGCTAAACAATGCATCACCTACTCGTGAGCATTAACATGCCTACCAAAGGCATCCTCACTATTCCAGGCAGCAGCGGTAGCTAAGGCAATAGCGAAGGCGAAGATAGCGACGCAGCTACTTCGAAGAGGTACTTGCGCAGACCAGTAGAGATGACGAGGGCGAACTAAGCGTACACACCAGTGCACGGAGGTATACGTGACGATGGGCGAATAACTGACAAATGCTGGGCAAGCGCTGAGTCAACAGTTTAACGATGCGAGTATGTTCAGCCTGAAAAGACAGAAATCCCGCCTAATAAGAAACCCCGTATTCCCTCTAAATTCACACAGAATTGCACTCAGCAAAGAAATTACGTTTCCAGCCCAATTTTGACTCAGCAAGTCGCATTCATTCTTTTTTACGTCGAGTTTGCGCTCCGCGCGTAGTCCGCGTTACCCCTCCCGGTTTCACACATGGACCACAGCAATTAACACGAGTTTGCAAAACCAGAGATTAATTCACTTTTAGCAGTTACATTTGAATAAGGAATTTACTTTTCCCCTTTCATCTCTCTCTCACACCATCCCGCATTTACCCACGTGGGCGATATCTCCTCCCGCCACACGTCTCAACGAAATTCTCAAAGAGCAGAATCCATGAACCCACACGTACCTCAAATTTTGCAGATTAGCCCCAGGCCGTGGTCTTCACCCATGACAAGAGAAGCCCCCTCTCCAATTCTGCCAAGACTGCTCTCTCTCTCTCTCCCGTGGCCAGCCTGTAGACCCCCAAACGGCGAGATACGATACGAAGATCGGAATCTTCGCGCCTCACCAAGTGGCAAGGAAACTGTGGAGCTCGTGCTCGCACGTCCTGACTCGTCCAAGGCGACGATATGACTAACAACCGAAGTCCCCAGTCGAAAGTTCCAGAACAATGACACGTGATTAGGCCCCGCCAATCACGCTTCCCAATTCGAATTTGGACGCTCGCCTGTGCAGTGCCACGTCTCCACCCCAGACACATTCCAATGGACACCCTGCACCCTTTCGATAGCCCCCGATAGCCCCCCTCAGCCCAGTGAGGTTATTATTTGGCGCGACGCAATCGAATTTGAGTTTCTACGGCTTCAGCATTTCCTTTACGCATTAAGCCTTCCCAAACTCTATTTCTTCCACCCTGTCGCACACCGCGACATACTGCCTTAAAGCACGCTCAATGTAAATGTGCAGTCAGATGTCTTGTTTTTTAACGTTCTCAAGTTATAAAGTTACATAAGTTAAATATATAATTTAATGAATTAACTTTATTTAAATTCAACTTTAAATTTACAGTTGCGCATGCCCTGCCCATAGGCATGCTCAATGCATATCTATAATACTATTTTCTGTAGCGTTTCTTGTTCTTGAGTAATTTCCTTACATATGTAAAATTTAAATTTTAATTAAATGTATTGAATTCAATTAGAAATTTTTTGAATCACTATTTTTGTGCATCCTTGAGGCAATCAAAATGTGTGTTCAGATCTTCTGTAAGTTTAACCATTGCAGAGTATTCCCGTGCAATTTTATATTTTTATAATTAAATAAAATGCAATGACAGTTTGTTTTGTGTTTCATTCTTGAGGTGCGCCAATTGTAAAATGTGCAATCATTCTTTAGCTCTTTTGGTTTGGAAATTAGATTTTGACAATTTCAATATTCAATTTCATTTTAAAATTAAAGTTGCCAACGACAAGCCCCGAGGCACATGCAATACAAATCTGCAATATTTTCATCTTGTTCATGATTACTGTGCATAGATAGATAGAGACAGACAGACAGACAGACAGACAGACAGACAGACAGACAGACAGACAGACAGACAGACAGACAGACAGACAGACAGACAGACAGACAGACAGACAGACAGACAGACAGACAGACAGACAGACAGACAGACAGACAGACAGACAGACAGACAGACAGACAGACAGACAGAAGGACGGACGGACGGACGGACGGACGGACGGACGGACGGACGGACGACGGACGGACAGACAGACAGACAGACAGACAGACAGACAGACAGACAGACAGACAGACAGACAGACAGACAGACAGACAGACAGACAGACAGACAGACAGACAGACAGACAGACAGAGACAGACAGACAGACAGACAGACAGAGAGACAGACAGACAGACAGACAGACAGACAGACAGACAGACAGACAGACAGAGACAGACAGAGCAGACAGACAGACAGAGACAGAGAAGACAGAGAGAGAGAGAGAGAGCAGAGAAGACAGACAGACAGAGCAGAGACAGACAGACAAGACAGAGACAGAGACAGAGACAGACAGAGACAGACAGACAGACAGAGACAGAGACAGACCCAGACAGACGGAGACAGACAGGCAGAGACAGAGACAGAGACAGAGAGAGAGAGAGAGAGAGAGAGAGAGACAGACAGACAGACAGACAGACAGACAGACAGACAGACAGAGAGAGACAGACAGACGGACAGACAGACCTAGAATCCTCTGACGAGCGTACCTTATCTAACCGATCAAGATAACACGGGGCTAGGGGATAAATCGAGTGTTAAAAAGATAAATCGCCGTTGTGAATACGTGCCCAGGTGTCCGTCTTTCTGCCACTGTATTTGGCAGGGGCGGGGAGAAGCAATCGGAATTAAGCATCTTTGTTCAAGGATGCAACTCTGGAATCCGAGCCGTTTCGAACCCCGCACCCTCTGCCTGCAGGTCCAGCGCGCTACCTCTCTTGCCACAGAGCTTTGTATTATACGCGGCCATCAGAACCTCACCGTGTTTTAGACTTGTGATAAGAATATCATAATTTCTCGTTAACTGATGACAGGAAGGAGTTTTGGAGTCGGTCAAATAGCTGTACCGCGCGGTAATTTTGATAGAAGCATCATGGCTCGCAGAGCGACGAAATTGTTGGCCAGTTGTAGGTAGGGTCCAGTTATAAATATGGGAAAAGGTAATTACTCACAATCTGCTAGGAAGGCGATGTAGCACACACTTATGAAGAAGTTGGGAATCAGATCTGGGAAATTCCGGTCATTCCGGTAGAAAACTTCCTAGCTCACGTCTACACGTCCACACTCCCCCACGGGGTCGGCTCTCTATTGCGGGGGGCCGCTATTGCGGGATTTGTTTTTGGTCAAAAGTTCTTAAGGCCATTTTGATTCTTTTGTCCTAAAACGCCTAAAAACCATAACATTATTGTTACGTTTTTTGGAGAAAAAAACAAATGTTTTCGGGTTTGTTTTTTCCCCCAACATTTCTTGATCAGGTTTTTGAGGATAGCGCTCAGCCTAGGCCGCACCCGCCACCCCGCCTGACTGATTTAGCCTGTCCGGGGAGTTTCACCTAAACCCGGACGCGTTACTTTTTGTCTCGTTTGTGTCCAACATCAGCGTCGGGCCCTGGAGTTAGGGCGTAGAGTCCACCCATTGAGAGTCAAATGTGGGATAGAGTTAGAATATAAAGCTTCGCCCGTTTAATATTGATCAAAACTACGGCTACGGAACCTACCGGCAAATTCTGACCATTTTCACCCTCCTGAAACGCCTAAAAACCATACAATTTTTGTTTTGGCGTTTTGGGACAAAAGAATCAAAATGGGCTACAAAAATGTTTGTAAAATGTAGAATGAATATCGGAGACAAAGGAGTGACGTTGTTTCCTTTGGTCTTAGCCGCGGAAGCGCGCTTTTTGCTTTGATGGAGGGAGTGACGTTGTTTCCTTGGATTTTAGCCTCGGAGGCACGCTTTGTTCTTTGATGGAGGAAGTGACGTTGTTTCCTCTGATCTTGGCCGATAGGGCCGCCGAGAGAGAGAAGACTGATTAGGAAGTGTGTGTGTTGTGTAGGCTTTGTGTCTGAAGTTGCAGGCATAACGAAAACATTTCTAAGTTTAAAAAAGTAACACAACTTTTATGGTTTTTAGGCGTTTTAGGACAAAAGCATCAAAATGGCCTTAAGAACTTTTGACCAAAATAAATCCCGCAATAGCGGCCCTCCGCAATAGCGGTCCCTCCCCCTCCCCCACCGCCCCTTTCAGGGGTTTCCGCTGCGCTCCTCTGCTCAGATCAATGCATTCCAAGTCTTTCATTCAGGCCGAGTACGGGTCATTCAGTGCGCCAAAAATATAATAAAAAGGGAAATGTCTCGCATTCGATTTTGCAAGATTTTGCGGTCGTTTGCCCGACATCGTGTAAGTACGAAGATACTGCGCACTTATTAAGGCGTGTTTTAATTGAGCGACTCTTACGCTTATAACTTCGTCATAGTTGTGTGTCTTTTTCCAACCAATCAGGATGCAGAATAAGACCGCAGCTGCGATCAGTAGTAGTTTAGATAAGATTGCTGCTACGGCGAAGCAGGCATCAGTTTTGCTCAATGAAAACAGGCCTTTGGTGATTTTATCATATGTTTTATTGCAATTTTCGGCCGTAATTGAATGTATGGTGCTAATCGAAAAAGAAAGATAGAGAAAGGACTGAATTAGTCGTGCTAACCGAATTATTTTTTCAGTACCGATCACTTTGAAGTTGTTTCGTCTGGAGGCTTATCAGACGTATTTCACCATGCTGCAGTATTGAAATTGATTGAAAAGGCTGAACACACTGGAGACAATTATCCGTCTCCAAATGGCACTATCTAGAAAACTCTCTCTCCTCTCTCTCTCTCTCTCTCTCTCTCTCTCTCTCTCTCTCTGTCTCTCTCTCTCTCTCTCTCTCTCTCTCTCTCTCTCTCTCTCTCTCTCTCTCTCTCTCTCTCTCCTCTCTATCTCTCTTCTCTCTCTCTCTCCTCTCTCTCTCTCTTCTCTCTCTCCTCTCTCTCTCCCTATCTCTCTCTCCTCTCTCTCTATATCTCTCTTCTCTCTCTCTCCTCTCTATCTCTTCTCTCTCTCTCTCTGTCTCTGTCTCTCCTCTCTCTCTCTCCTTCTCTCTCCCTCTCTCTCTCTCTTCTCTCTCTCTTCTCTCTCTCTTCTCTCTCTCTTCTCTCTCTCTCTCTCTCTCTCCCTATCTCTCTCCATCCCCTCTCTCTCTCTCTGTCTCTCTCTGTCTCTCCTCTCTCTCTCCCTCTCTCTCTATCTCTCTCCTCTCTCTTTCTCTTTCTCTTTCTCTCTCTCTCTCTCTCTCTCTCTCTCTCTCTCTCTCTCTCTCTCTCTCTCTCTCTCTCTCTCTCTCTCTCTCATGATTCTACGCCTAACAAACGCGCCCCATAACTCGCTCCTTCCACCACTTGCCAATTTGAGTAATGTAACAATTTAAATAAACTTGTGTATATTGTACAAAAATGCAAACAGGCGTGCAAAACAGCCAGAATTTACGGTTGTCACAGGGGCTATTCTTTTGATAGAATACACGTTTATCATTATTAATGCATTAGTATTGCAAAACCACTACGCCAAAATAAAGTAATTTCGTGAAGGCGCGCGGTCGTGAAAATTCCGCTTTTCCAGCCAAGGTGGCAACGCGCGAGTTTAATGGTACTCCGATTACTCGCCTGGCGAATTTGGGGCAAACATCGCACAATGCCATATTTAGTATCAATGTACGCAACATAAAGTAATAAATTTAATGATACCAAAATCCGTCAATATCTCCCAAGTTTAAATCCCAAAAAACTCAAATTTCACAAAAGCGTCTGATATTTTATGAAATCATATCAAGAAGCTCTATACTTAAACACCCGTAACCTTTGGGCTCAGACTACAGAGGATTCCATTACCCTTACAAATGACGTTTTGGTTTTATATTTGCAACTGTGTTCCAAATTCGCCCGGCCTACAAACCTTTGTACCATATTTCCACGCGATCCATCAGCCCAGAGATGGCGGCCTCCGAGATGGCGACTTCAACGAGTTTTGAGTTGAAGATTCGCGATCTACTTGACGCTCTCGGTAAATAAAACGTAAAAAAAACTTTGTTGGATCTCAGCTGTTGCTATATTGATTGGTGTGGTATTTGTTTGAAATTTTTGTTCAGAATGTTTACTCTAGTTCAGGATATTTATTCTAGTTCACGATGTTTACTCTAGTTCAGGATATTTACTCTAGTTCAGGATATTTACTCTAGTTCAGGATATTTACTCTAGTTCAGAATGTTTACTCTAGTTCAGGATATTTATTCTAGTTCACGATGTTTACTCTAGTTCAGGATATTTACTCTAGTTCAGGATATTTACTCTAGTTCAGGATATTTACTCTAGTTCAGGATATTTACTCTAGTTCAGAATGTTTACTCTAGTTCAGGATATTTACTCTAGTTCAGGATATTTACTCTAGTTCAGGATATTTACTCTAGTTCAGGATATTTACTCTAGTTCAGGATATTTACTCTAGTTCAGGATATTTGTTCCGTTGAAATGATTAGCTGCGTTTCGACTTAACCAAGTTTGTGCTTGGAGGCAGAGTTGCGTACATTTTGACACCATCGAGTCGAAGTTACGAGTTCGCTTCCATTGCTGCCTCCTTTCCTGAGATAGTCACGCATACACACTCGCACGCACGCACGCACGCACGCACACATACACATTCGGTCGCACGCACGCACGCACACACGCACACACACACACGCACAAACACACGCAGCTAGAGAGAGAGAGAGAGAGAGAGAGAGAGAGAGAGAGAGAGAGAGAGAGAGAGAGAGAGAGAAGAGAGAGAGAGAGAGAAAGAGAGACAGAGAGAGAGAGAGAGAGAGAGAGAGAGAGAGAGAGAGAGAGAGAGAGAGAGAGAGAGAGAGAGAGAGAGAGAGAGAGAGAGAGAAAGAGAGAGCGAGAGAGAGAAGGAGAGAGAGAAAATAGTGAGAGAGAGAGAGAGAGAGAGAGAGAGAGAGAGAGAGAGAGGGAGAGAGAGAGAAAGAGAGAGCGAAAAAGAAGAGAGAGCGAGAGCGAGCGAGCGAGAGAGAGAGAGAGAGAGAGAGAGAGAGAGAGAGAGAGAGAGAGAGAGAGAGAGAGAGAGAGGAGGGGGGGGGGGGGAGATAATTAAATACAGCACTACTCCCTACTAGTGACACCCACTCCCACCCCCCTACCCCTATGAACGACTACCCAGTTCCCGAAAAATAGTTTTTGACCGATATAGCCTACAGTGGATGCTGTGAACAACTGACCCTCTGAAAAACGGATTTATGTGAGCAACGAACATTTTATTGGCATGGGTCTGTTTAAAATGCAAAACAGTTTGGGAACGAATTCTCTGTTGTTGTTTTTCTGCAAGCAGCCGAGACTCTCAGAGTGTTCTGCACAAGTCAGGATCACAGACATCCTTGTAGCCCTGGTCCGAGCGGGCACGACCACTTAATTACAGGGGCACACGACAGTCTCCAAGCGGAGGCAATTCACGAGTATTACGCCCAGATAAAGCGGTGTGAGAGAAATATTGAGGGAGAAGTCCAACAGGAGAAACTCCAAACGCAGAAACACGGCTGGCCTAGATATGGGAATGTGGGGGCGAGGATAGGGGCGAGAACGGGGGTGGGGGCCGGGGTGAGGGAGAAGGGGAAGAGTGCGAGAGGGAGCGAGAGAGAGAGAGAGAGAGAGAGAGCGAGAGAGAGAGATAGAGAGAGAGAGAGAGAGCGAGAGAGAGAGAGAGAGAGAGAGAGAGAGAGAGAGAGAGACAGAGACAGAGAGACAGAGAGACAGAGAGACAGAGAGACAGAGAGACACAGAGAGAGACAGAGAGAGAGACAGAGAGACAGAGAGACAGAGACAGAGAGAGAAACACACAGAAACAGAGAGAGAAACAGACACAGAGACAGAGAGAAAAACTGACACAGAGACAGAGAGAAACAGACACAGAGATAGAGAGAGAGAAACAGAGAGACACAGAGAGAGAGAGAGAGAGAGAGAGAGAGAGAGAGAGAGAGAGAGAGAGAGAGAGAGAGAGAGAGAGAGAGAGAGAGAGAGAGAGAGAGAGTAAAACAAAAATATAATTCTAGGATAAATTATACAATCTCTTATACATACACAAATGTGTTATGTAGTGTACCGGAGAAACAAGATTACTTTTTTAACGTATGATGATATTATTATAACGACGTATGCACAAAAGCAAAACGATATGGACATTCAGACATTGAAATGACAACCCCCACCCCCCCACCCCCATCCCCCACCCCATCCCTACTACCCACCGCCATCAGCCGGAACCATGGAATCTGGCCGTCAGTGCCCCCTCCAACAGGTAAGCCAGGGGCCACATCAAGTAATTATGTGACGAGAGTGTACAAAGGACACACTTTTAGTTAACCAATTGTTCGGACGTTTAATGAAGGCATGGGAATCTGCTTGAGAAAACTGCGAAAATTGTCTTTGAACGAATAGTTAATACTAAGTCACTGAGAATATCAACAGAGATATTAGTGGCTGCATGGAGAGTGTTGATATTTGTTCAGAGTTACTTTATTTTCAGATGACTGTCAGTCTGAAATACTGGCCCAGAGGAAAGGGAGACAACAGAAAATCACATCCGCTGAACCAACAATGAGGTATGCACATACATTTTACATCATTACATTGTAGTTACATTACAAGGTAATGCTGAAGCTGCCTCACTGTGGATTTGGAGAAGGCACACGAGGCCTAAACAGGCTTGGTGTCTCAATAGAGAGTTACCTCCCGGTGGCACAGAAGTGCTGCTTGGGGCCGGCTGTGCGAGTGCTACTGGAGCGGGCCCCGAAAGCTCAAAGACCACAGAGATCCAGCTGATGAGGCAGGCATCTAGGCAGCAGGGGCTGTATGATAATCTCTTTATCTTTGGTAAATAGTATAAGATATTAAAGTTTTCAACGAAAACCCATCTCTTCATGCTTCTCGTGTAATTTTCTATATTGATTATTGTATCCTCATTTTTAGCAAATCCATCAAGTGATTCCAAAGTGAGGGCCACGTTGAAGCACTCGTAGTTTTGCTGAATTAGTAGTCACAGTCTCGCTGTATCAGATATTCAATCTATGTAAATCAGTTGTGTATGGTGAATTGACAAAGACTACATAATCAGTCGTGTTCATCAAGTTTTTACAGGCTAAGATGGTCGTTTTGTATAAGGACAACCTTCCTGAATTTCTCCATCAAACTGAAACTCCATTATCTCCGGAATTATTGACGATAGACCCTTATCTTTTTTTTAATAACCCTGTCATTTAGCAGAATAAATATCAATCAGAATATGCTATTCAATAGTTGAATTTCATTTTTCGCTGCCACTACCTACATACGTTTATAGCTTTTAGAATTCAATACCGTTCTTTTGTTACATTTTTAAAATTTTTATCCGTGTAAGTAATTCTAAAAAAGAGCGTTTTGCTTGTTAATTGAAGGACGAATGGCCGACATAGCTTTTTCATTCGTAACTACATGGAAAATCACGTCTCTACGCGTGAAAGATCCGTCTGCTCAGCCAGTCAGAACGCAGCACCAACCACAACGACAAAAGTGAACATCGGACTTCAGGGTTCACGTACGTCGACGTCGATATCGTACTTCGGACACTTACAGCAAGTTCCAAACATCAGTTGCGGTCAGTCGAAACATTGGTGAACAAGGCATAAACATCGCCCAATTAGAACAGGCCTTTACACTACTCACATTTAGAACAGGCCTTTACACTACTCACATTTAGAACAGGCCTTTACACTACTCACATTTAGAACAGGCCTTTACACTACTCACATTTAGAACAGGCCTTTACACTACTCACATTTAGAACAGGCCTTTACACTACTCACATTTAGAACAGGCCTTTACACTACTCACATTTAGAACAGGCCTTTACACTACTCACATTTAGAACAGGCCTTTACACTACTCACATTTAGAACAGGCCTTTACACTACTCACATTTAGAACAGGCCTTTACACTACTCACATTTAGAACAGGCCTTTACACTACTCACATTTAGAACAGGCCTTTACACTACTGAGCGTTTCAGAACTAATGGTCAACAAGAATCCGATTAACATGCTCGACAGATATTTTCCCAAACATTCTCAAGATAACATGTCGTTGACTACGCGACGTCCTTCACGAACTCACACGGCTGCTGATGAGTGGAAAGGTGGCCAGTGACGGGTCTCCGTGAATGAATAAACGAAGTCTTCACATGTTCTTGCCAACATTCATTACCATACGCATGTGTGTGTGTGTGTGTGTGTGAGAGAGAGAGAGAGAGAGAGAGAGAGAGAGAGAGAGAGAGAGAGAGAGAGAGAGAGAGTGACAGACTCACGGACGGACGTACACAGACAGACAGACAGACAGACAGACAGACAGAGACAGACAGACAGACGCACGGACGGACGTACACAGGCAGACAGACAGACAGACAGACAGACAGACAGACAGACAGACAGACAGACAGACAGACAGACAGACAGACAGACAGACAGACAGACAGACAGACAGACAGACAGAGAGAGACAGACAGACAGACGCACGGACGGACGTACACAGACAGACAGACAGACAGACAGACAGACAGACAGACAGACAGACAGACAGACAGACAGACAGACAGACAGACAGACAGACAGACAGACAGACAGACAAAGAGCAGGAAACAAACGCACACTCAGACTGACTTACAGACGGATAGACGGACTGGCAAACACACACACACACACACACACACACACAAACACACACGCGCGTGCACGCATACACACACGCACACGCACACGCACGCACACGCACATGCACACACACGCGCGCGCGCGCGCACACACACACGCACACATACAAACGCACAGCTCACCACCACATCCACACATACGCGCACACACACACACGCGCACACACACGCACACACGTACACGCACACACATCTATACATCTACCCACCCATCGACCGACCCCAACACACACAGATGCACACACGGGCAGAATCACAGAAACACATGCGTTGTACTGACCTGAAGCATAGTCGTTGCCGATGCCGTAACTATCTACTCGAGGGCCGCTGAGAAATGCGAGGAAGAGAATGGGCAGGAGCGCAGCGCAGACTTTCATCGTAGAGGCTGTGGGCTGACTACTGAAGTTGAGAAAGAAAGACTGAAGAGGGGTAACACCGGCTTGCTTTTTCTCAGTCAGATTTCGCTTCTTAGAAAAGTTTTTTTCTTCTCCAAACTCAGCTAATTGTTGTTTCTAATAATTAACTTGCTTGGAGACCGACTGGCGATGAGCCAGACACGATATCTCTGTCAGATTTCACCTGCTCTAGCTTCGACGCTAGAAAAGTCTGTGAATGATCTGAAGACGCTGTCACGCCAGCGAATGGAGTGCGTGGAAAGGGCGAACGAAACAACTCGCTCCAACTTTTCCTCCACGGGCAGACGATTCAAAGGTCTACGTAGGCCTACTTGCTGCGGAATGCTGCGGCGCGGACAGATGAGAGCAGCTTACAAAGTCACGTTGGAGGCGGTTACGCACAGTTTTGATCGCGGAGCTGAGAATAAGCTAAGTCTTTTGGGGGTTTTTGAGAATTTCTCAGCTAGCTGTTCCGGTCCGACGCTGTCTAGTTGTGGATGAGCGCAGCGCACGCCATTTTATAGGATGACGGTCGCCCCAGCACAGGCGCGGAATAGGCCGAAAGGATCTGTCCTTGGTTACTCTGGCCTGGCTGTTTGCTCTCACAGATCTCTCTTGCTCTAGAAGAGGAAGTTCTATCGATAACGAAAGCGGTTGGATTGTGATTGCAATGCAATCTACAACGGCGACCATAACAGCGATAATGACGATTTATAAATAAAGTTATGAAATTTAATTAATTATAAAAAAATATAATATGATTGGACGAACAGACGGGCGGACGAATGATTGACAGACGAAAAGGCAACTGGAGAACACGTGGACATAGATGAGTTAACATACACAACAATGGAATGAATAAATCATCACATTAACTCCTCATGTTGATTGGTCTTGGGAGGAAAAATCTTATAGGGTTGCTATCACGACAGACTCGAGACAAGGAAACGCCAATAATGTTTTGCTCAGCATCTGAATTAAATAAGATACAGCTGGGGGAAAAATTATCAGACCACTTCGCAGAAAAGCAATACCAGTATTTAATTGCCATGTGTCATCAATAATAACTTGATTTTATTGAAGCTCGTGGTTAGTCTTTAGTCTCCACTTTAGTCTCCACCGACAGAGCAATGTTGAAACGGACTATAGGCTCACGGACATGCGCAGAACCATCCATTTTGATGAACCAAATATTTCGATTTCACAACGCCTGCTACAAAATACAAAGCCAAAACACCCCCATTATTGCAGCAAATCATTTTATTACACATTACACCGTAAATTGATTCACAAAGATGATCGGAACGCATCAGAAACGCGTCGACAAACAAGTAAGTTTACATGTCTCTAAGCGGTGTGATTACTTTCCTTGATTCACCCATGTAACCTTCCGCTTGGGGCGCAACGTGCCTCGATCCTCACAACAATGAGCTAATGAACTATCTTTGTGTAACATATAATATTTGGCCGGGGTCACTACTGACGCGGGTTCACAGACTGCCGAAGAGGTTGCCAGAGAGCAAAGGGACGTTGTTTCGCCGTCTGTAAAAGTTTTGCAGGAGCGGCTGATAATGAAATGTTGCACGCACGTTGTACGTGAGATCCATCGGAGTTACAATGACACTTCGTGGCGAGATAATTACACATGGAAAATACTCGTCAGCGTCTTCTTTTTCCTCTATTCAAAACAACAGAATGCTGCAGGCAATGTACTTATCAAGTGCACTTTTTTGGCCACCTAGGACAAACATTCTACGCACGGAGGTTTACCAAAATTGCTCGATTGCAGAATGAAGCACAAAAGCCCGATTCATCACCGACAAAACTGTTAGAAAGGGACGTCTAACTGTGTTTGGGTGGAGGGTGTATGCGTGTGTCCGTTTGCTCGAGGATGATGTTTGGGTGGAGGGTGTATGCGTGTGTCCGTTTGCGCTCGAGGATGAAATTACCATACTGATACAAAAGTTTTATGAGTCCCAGAAGAAAATCGATGGAAATCAGCACAGAGGAGACCAAGCAGGCATCGAAAAAAACAGTCAAGACCTGTTTGATTTGAGTAAAGCTTACACAAACTTTCTCAAGGCACAATCTTTATCTGCCAAACCAGGACGCAGCTTCGGGCTAGTTTTGCGTTGTTTGGTTAGATAAGAATTCTACTACTGCCAAGAAGGTATAAGCTTCGCTGAATTAAGGCAGGCCCCAGTATACAGGACACTACTGTGGACAATCAAACGTCAGAGATAGTTCAGCAACGGCAGTGCTCCGGCGAAGAAAGAAGCGAGAAAGAATGCCAGACTCTTACCATTCCAGGGATGGAACCACGACACTGCTCCTCAAACATAATGCTTGGGCGTAGTCAGCTGCGACGAAGGATTGAAACCAGAGACGTCTGCGAGCGCTGTACAATCTACATGTACAGTAGCCTTGGCATGGCAAAATTCTGTCTGAGAAGATCAGAAAATCATCACCAGATAATTATGAGGTCTTGCGGGCACTGGTGCGGCCTACTTTTCTGTTCACGTTTCAAACACGGAACCACCGTGGGCTGAGGGTAAGAACATGCCCACCGCGTCTCCCTATGTGATTCAGGAAAGGAGAAGGACTTTGGAAGTTGAGACAGTTTGATCTTACTCGAACTGGTGAAAGGAGAATGACTTTGGAAGTTGACACAGTTTGATCTTACTGGAACTGGTGAAAGGAGAATGACTTTGGAAGTTGAGACAGTTTGATCTTACTGGAACTGGTGAAAAGAGAATGCCTTTGGAAGTTGAGACAGTTTGATCTTACTGGAACTGGTGAAAGGAGAATGACTTTGGAAGTTGAGACAGTTTGATCTTACTGGAACTGGTGAAAGGAGAATGACTTTGAAAGTTAAGACAGTTTGATCTTACTGGAACTGGTGAAAGGAGAATGACTTTGGAAGTTGAGACAGTTTGATCTTACACGAACTGGTGAAAGGAGAATGACTTTGGAAGTTGAGACAGTTTGATCTTACTGGAACTGGTGAAAGGAGAATGACTTTGGAAGTGGAGACAGTTTGATCTTACTGGAACTGGTGAAAGGAGAATGACTTTGGAAGTGGAGACAGTTTGATCTTACTCGAACTGGTGATTTAGTGATCAGGGACCTTGCATAGCCTACAAAGGCTGATAGACCGCAAAGCGCTTGACCTGCAGTCGCTTGTGGCCAGTGGGTGCGGCGTTCGAAGCTGCGCGGATTCTAGAGTTGCATCATTGAGCAAGGTGCTTTACTCACATCGCTTCTCCCCACCCAGGAGTAAAACGGGTACCTGTGAGGGCTGAGCTGAAAGACTGTGAAAGATAACTTTGGCGCGTTCATTCGCAGCCTAGTTGCATGCTCCCCAGGGGGTTGAGATGGTGTTGGAATGATTAAAAGAGATAGCCCGATGACCAGGGGGTGAATGTGTGCGGTTTGAGCATCCATCAATGGGAGGAAAAGTCACAATATGAAAAAGAGCACCTTTACTATTATTATTCATTCATCTATTCTTTCTATATTCATCCATCCATCCATCAATCCTTTCTTTTATCCATCCATCCATCCATCCATCCATCCATCCATCATCCATCCATCCATCCATCCATCCATTCATCCATCCATCCATCCATCCATCATCCATCATCCATTCACAACATCAAAATCACGCACTATAAAGATCCTGACGCTCATGTCCTCGACGGGTGGGTGTCGGCCACAGTAAAAACACCCAGCACGCACAATTTCTCCTTTGTGGAAAACAGTGTGCCAGCGCCCTTGGCAGCAGGACACTGGTCTCATTGACTTGAGACACTACACACTGAGAGGCAGCCTCGACATCGGCTGAAGCGCTTTGAGTCTCACTGAGTGGGAGTATCGCGCGGTATAAGAGTGATTTATAATAATAATAATATAATCCATCCATCCATCCATCCATCCTTTCTTTATCCATCCATCCATCTATCCATCCATCATCCATCCATCCATCCTTTCTTTATCCATCCATCCATCCATCCATCTATCCATCCATCCATCCATCCATCCATCCATCCTTTCTTTATCCATCCATCCATCTATCCATCCAGCCATCCATCCATCCAGCCATCCTTCCTTTATCCATCCATCCATCCATCCATATTTGCGTCCATCTGTTCATTCACTCATTTATTCTTTGATTCCTTCGTCATTTTGGGGGGTTCAACATTCAATCATTCATTCGTCATACATTTATTTAATCATTATTTATCATGCATTCATGTATTCTATCTTGAGGCATGAACTCTCAAAGATAAACTCTGAAGATGAAAGTACAAACTTTGAAATGCGTTACTTCCGGAAGGTCTGGGTCTCTGTGGCCCAGAGGTGGTTGACCTCTGGTTGTATGCAAACCAAAGGCGGACCTTTTTTTTACTGGTGTGAGTGTGCGTCGCGCTTGGCGGTCTTTCGTGTGCCCTACTACAGCATTCTGTTGGCAGTCTTTCGTGTGCCCTACTACAGCATTCTGTTGGCAGTCTTTCGTGTGCCCTACTACAGCATTCTGTTGGCAGTCTTTCGTGTGCCCTACTACAGCATTCTGTTGGCAGTCTTTCGTGTGCCCTACTACAGCATTCTGTTGGCAGTCTTTCGTGTGCCCTACTACAGCATTCTGTTGGCAGTCTTTCGTGTGCCCTACTACAGCATTCTGTTGGCAGTCTTTCGTGTGCCCTACTACAGCATTCTGTTGGCAGTCTTTCGTGTGCCCTGCTACAGCATTCTGTTGGCAGTCTTTCGTGTGCCCTACTACAGCATTCTGTTGGCAGTCTTTCGTGTGCCCTACTACAGCATTCTGTTGGCAGTCTTTCGTGTGCCCTACTACAGCATTCTGTTGGCAGTCTTTCGTGTGCCCTACTACAGCATTCTGTTGGCAGTCTTTCGTGTGCCCTACTACAGCATTCTGTTGGCAGTCTTTCGTGTGCCCTACTACAGCATTCTGTTGGCAGTCTTTCGTGTGCCCTACTACAGCATTCTGTTGGCAGTCTTTCGTGTGCCCTACTACAGCATTCTGTTGGCAGTCTTTCGTGTGCCCTACTACAGCATTCTGTTGGCAGTCTTTCGTGTGCCCTACTACAGCATTCTGTTGGCAGTCTTTCGTGTGCCCTACTACAGCATTCTGTTGGCAGTCTTTCGTGTGCCCTACTACAGCATTCTGTTGGCAGTCTTTCGTGTGCCCTACTACAGCATTCTGTTGGCAGTCTTTCGTGTGCCCTACTACAGCATTCTGTTGGCAGTCTTTCGTGTGCCCTACTACAGCATTCTGTTGGCAGTCTTTCGTGTGCCCTACTACAGCATTCTGTTGGCAGTCTTTCGTGTGCCCTACTACAGCATTCTGTTGGCAGTCTTTCGTGTGCCCTACTACAGCATTCTGTTGGCAGTCTTTCGTGTGCCCTACTACAGCATTCTGTTGGCAGTCTTTCGTGTGCCCTACTACAGCATTCTGTTGGCAGTCTTTCGTGTGCCCTACTACAGCATTCTGTTGGCAGTCTTTCGTGTGCCCTACTACAGCATTCTGTTGGCAGTCTTTCGTGTGCCCTACTACAGCATTCTGTTGGCAGTCTTTCGTGTGCCCTACTACAGCATTCTGTTGGCAGTCTTTCGTGTGCCCTACTACAGCATTCTGTTGGCAGTCTTTCGTGTGCCCTACTACAGCATTCTGTTGGCAGTCTTTCGTGTGCCCTACTACAGCATTCTGTTGGCAGTCTTTCGTGTGCCCTACTACAGCATTCTGTTGGCAGTCTTTCGTGTGCCCTACTACAGCATTCTGTTGGCAGTCTTTCGTGTGCCCTACTACAGCATTCTGTTGGCAGTCTTTCGTGTGCCCTACTACAGCATTCTGTTGGCAGTCTTTCGTGTGCCCTACTACAGCATTCTGTTGGCAGTCTTTCGTGTGCCCTACTACAGCATTCTGTTGGCAGTCTTTCGTGTGCCCTACTACAGCATTCTGTTGGCAGTCTTTCGTGTGCCCTACTACAGCATTCTGTTGGCAGTCTTTCGTGTGCCCTACTACAGCATTCTGTTGGCAGTCTTTCGTGTGCCCTGCTACAGCATTCTGTTGGCAGTCTTTCGTGTGCCCTGCTACAGCATTCTGTTGGCAGTCTTTCGTGTGCCCTACTACAGCATTCTGTTGGCAGTCTTTCGTGTGCCCTACTACAGCATTCTGTTGGCAGTCTTTCGTGTGCCCTACTACAGCATTCTGTTGGCAGTCTTTCGTGTGCCCTACTACAGCATTCTGTTGGCAGTCTTTCGTGTGCCCTACTACAGCATTCTGTTGGCAGTCTTTCGTGTGCCCTACTACAGCATTCTGTTGGCAGTCTTTCGTGTGCCCTACTACAGCATTCTGTTGGCAGTCTTTCGTGTGCCCTGCTACAGCATTCTGTTGGCAGTCTGTCGTGTGCCCTGCTACAGCATTCTGTTGGCAGTCTTTCGTGTGCCCTACTACAGCATTCTGTTGGCAGTCTTTCGTGTGCCCTACTACAGCATTCTGTTGGCAGTCTTTCGTGTGCCCTACTACAGCATTCTGTTGGCAGTCTTTCGTGTGCCCTACTACAGCATTCTGTTGGCAGTCTTTCGTGTGCCCTACTACAGCATTCTGTTGGCAGTCTTTCGTGTGCCCTACTACAGCATTCTGTTGGCAGTCTTTCGTGTGCCCTACTACAGCATTCTGTTGGCAGTCTTTCGTGTGCCCTACTACAGCATTCTGTTGGCAGTCTTTCGTGTGCCCTACTACAGCATTCTGTTGGCAGTCTTTCGTGTGCCCTACTACAGCATTCTGTTGGCAGTCTTTCGTGTGCCCTACTACAGCATTCTGTTGGCAGTCTTTCGTGTGCCCTACTACAGCATTCTGTTGGCAGTCTTTCGTGTGCCCTACTACAGCATTCTGTTGGCAGTCTTTCGTGTGCCCTACTACAGCATTCTGTTGGCAGTCTTTCGTGTGCCCTACTACAGCATTCTGTTGGCAGTCTTTCGTGTGCCCTACTACAGCATTCTGTTGGCAGTCTTTCGTGTGCCCTACTACAGCATTCTGTTGGCAGTCTTTCGTGTGCCCTACTACAGCATTCTGTTGGCAGTCTTTCGTGTGCCCTACTACAGCATTCTGTTGGCAGTCTTTCGTGTGCCCTACTACAGCATTCTGTTGGCAGTCTTTCGTGTGCCCTACTACAGCATTCTGTTGGCAGTCTTTCGTGTGCCCTACTACAGCATTCTGTTGGCAGTCTTTCGTGTGCCCTACTACAGCATTCTGTTGGCAGTCTTTCGTGTGCCCTACTACAGCATTCTGTTGGCAGTCTTTCGTGTGCCCTACTACAGCATTCTGTTGGCAGTCTTTCGTGTGCCCTACTACAGCATTCTGTTGGCAGTCTTTCGTGTGCCCTACTACAGCATTCTGTTGGCAGTCTTTCGTGTGCCCTACTACAGCATTCTGTTGGCAGTCTTTCGTGTGCCCTACTACAGCATTCTGTTGGCAGTCTTTCGTGTGCCCTACTACAGCATTCTGTTGGCAGTCTTTCGTGTGCCCTACTACAGCATTCTGTTGGCAGTCTTTCGTGTGCCCTACTACAGCATTCTGTTGGCAGTCTTTCGTGTGCCCTACTACAGCATTCTGTAAACCCGAGTCAGTAGTGACCCTGGCACAGTTCGCAATGAATGCGTAATAGACTCGACCCTTTGCATTACAGCATTGCGCAAAAAATAGTTCGTTCTCATCTTATTTTTTCTCCACTTTTTACAGAAATTTTTATGTCAAAACTTGTTTCCATTGCAACACAAACATGTTATTGTATCGAATAAACGCTTGGTTATTGCCTCAACAAAAGTAAGTTAAGAGTTTCGTGCGAAATAGTCTTAGAACTACTTTAACGGCGTATGGCAGTGAGCAGATCGGCTTTCCCACAAGCCTCTCGTGTGACCCTCATTTGCATATTTCGGACGAAATCCTTCTATCATGTGATGTAAACTGGGCTAAAGACACTTTCACAGGTAGGCGAAGTCTCTAGTAAACCAGAATGCTACTACAGTGCACCCCGGTTAACAGGACATCGCAAGGGGAGGAGGGAAAGGTCATGTTAACCGGAGGGCAAGAGATATCACTATTCTCGACCTCTAATGTGCTATGTGGGATTGCATCTCTTCTCATCACATCCACCGTGCATAAATGGTGTGCACAAGGCACAAAATGCGTGTTTGATTTTTTCCCCTTATTTTTCCTTTCTTTTTGCTTGTTTTGTAACTTTGTATCCATTACAACCACAGTGAAGGGAAATGAGGCAAAGCACGTTGTGTGCGCGAATATGCAAATGATATGCAAAGTGAGATAAAAATGGAAATGTGGCACGTGAAACTACGACGTTGACTGAAATGGCACAGGACTTGTAAGACAACAAAAGAAAGATCAGAAAACTGATGGAGTTTCTACTAAAAAGGACTTGTGAGACAACAAAAGAAAGATCAGAAAACTGATGGAATTTCTACTAAAAAGGACTTGTGAGACAACAAAAGAAAGATCAGAAAACTGATGGAATTTCTACTAAAAAGGACTTGTGAGACAACAAAAGAAAGATCAGAAAACTGATGGAATTTCTACTAAAAAGGACTTGATGATTGCAGGGAAATTACTGGTACGAAGGATTGAAAAAAATATTATTTTGACCTGCATTCTATTTTTCTTCCCATCTGGAATTTCTCGAATGACGATTGGAATGCTGAAAACGAATCAAGAACATCATCTTCGCAGCTAGCTTGCAGCAAGTACGGGGACAGGCTCTGTAGGCCAGCTGTCCTCTGATCTTTCTGCGCTGTTAAAATTCCGCTTTTATCCATCTTCACGGCTTCTCTCTCCAACACCACCCCCGCCCCTTTCTCCCTTTGTAACAAGAGAAAGCCTCACAATCAAACAATTAAAAGGCTCTATCTGGGTGGTGTTGTGTGTGACTGAGTGGTCAGCGAAATCTTGTGCATGCAGTCAGTCATTTGTTGGTCGAGTTGAGCGGAGTCGGGGTGGCAAGTGATGTCGTCTTAACCGGGGTTTTTTCCTAATGAGACAAAGAGGAATGTTGGATATATCTAAGTGCCGGGGTCGGTTGTACAGTTACTGAAAAGAAGAGTAGAAGACAAGCAACCGACTGTTTCTTTCATGAGCAAGTCTGGCCCTGAAGAGGGCCGTTTGGGGGTTGTGCTACCGCCGATGCGGGTAATCACCGCTACAGGATGGAGAGGCAGCGGGTTGGCAGGGGCGTGCAGCGATGCTCTGTATTCCTTTTCGGCAAGCTTTCGAAGCTGAGGCTTCTTCATCAGGCCAAAGTAACAAGGCTGGCTGTATAATGGAAATATATAGTGTGACAAGGGCAGGTGAAACACGTGCAGGGCGGCGAGGCAGTGAGGAGAGTTCAGTGAGGGAAGTCAGAAGGAGTGCTCTGCACCAACATCACAGGGCGGGAGAGGCCACAACAGGGTAAGCACTAAGAGGGCGTGCGGGGACAGCTTCATCGATAGTGACTCAGGAGTCCCATGTCCCTATTGAGGCCATTCTCGTGGGTACGGAATTTGGAGATGAGTTTGAGCTCAGCCACTCTGCGTCGCTGTAGGTCTGTCAGTCCACCTCTTAGCACACTGACGAGCATGTCAGAGGTGGCGTGGCTCGGGAGGTTGAAGTGCTCTCCCCTTGTTCTCTCGCTTGAAATTTCGCTCTGTGACAGAAAACTTCTTTTTCTATGCTCAATGACTTTGTGGGCTTGTTTTGCCATCCGCTGACTGACAGGAATTCTCGTCAATGTCACCTGTAATATTTGTGGAATACTAGGACTGTCTATAGTTCTACACCGCTGGAAGCTGGACTTAGCGTGTGAGTAATCATCGCGGTCTGTCACTTGTCTCACTGGTTGTGCACTAATGCAGGCTCAGTTTTCTAGAGCGAAGAGGGCTTTATTTTCACCGTTTTCAGTAGAGAAGATCCTCAAAAAAGCTAGGAGTGAAGGGGAGGTTGTGAGGGAGGGAAGGGAAGAGGGAGAGGAAAGGGAAGAGGGGGAGGAGAGGAGAACTATGGCGAGCACGAAGCACTCTTTTGATGTTTCCGCGATCAGTGAGACAATCATGGCTCGAGTGAGTGAAGCGCTCTCAATTTATAAATCGCCAGGCCAGAGTGAGAGTGACCCACATAGCTTCATTCCTCAACTGGCTACTGCCCTCTCTGTGGCCATGGGAGAAGTGCTGAGAGGGGTGATGAGGGAGGTGGAGGAGAGGTTGTCTGCAGCGGTGTCTGCCCCCTCGGCTAGGGAGGAGCGGTTGTTCGCTGCTGTTAGGACGCTCACCTACGAAAACGATCGCCTCCAGCAGTACTCAAGAAGGGAGTCCCTCAGGATTTTTGGAGTACCTGCTACTGCGAGCGAGACTGCAGAAGACGTGGAGCGAAAGGTGATCCGTGTCTTTGCTGACGCGGGTGTGGAGGTGAAGAAAGACGACATCGCTGCAGTGCATCGAGTGGGGAAGGAGAGAAAGGGGCCTCGTCCAGTCATCGTCAAGTTCGTTTCGCGACGAAAACGAGGCGAAGTTTTCACAGCGAAAAGGAACCTCAAATCCCACGAAGAGCACAAGAAGATCTTCATCGTGGACGACATCACACCACTTCGGGCCAAGATGTTGCACTATGTGAAAGGCTTGGACAAGGTGGAGAGAGCCTGGACTTACGACGGCAAAATTCGCTGTGAATTGAAGTCCCCACCAGGTCTACACCCAGTCCAGAAACCCAAACCAGTCTACATCGAGACACCGGACGACATCTTCAGGCTGGGGGTGGACCGTGTCGACTATGAAGCCCTCGGACTCGGCTACCTGATGGAAGAGTCAACCCCTACAAGGCGAGATTAGGGGGGCCCTTGGGGGCCTACACTGGTACCTCCTACCCTGAGGTATGTGGCAGCAAGGGAAAGAGTTTGTTTCGAGGATGGAGGTGGTGCTAATACTGATTGTGTTAGTGGTGATGGTGGAGGTGAGGGGAAGGACAAAGAAGCATGTATTAACAGTGACATGGATTGTGTTGGCGGTGATGATGATGAAGGTGGTGAGAAATTCACTGATATAAACCGTGTTGGTGGTGTTGAGGGTGGTGTTGAGGGAGGTGGTGAGAGGAACAATGATATGGACAGTGTTGGTGGTGATGTTGAGGGAGGTGGTGATAAGAACAATGATATGGACAGTGTTGGTGGTGATGATGAGGGAGGTGGTGAGAAGACCCATGATATGGACAGTGTTGGTGGTGATGATGAGGGAGGGGGTGAGAGGAATAATATGAACTGTGATGTTGTTGTGAATAACAGTGGTGCATGTAGTGATATTGTCTCTGCTGAATATGATGTTGTGAATAACAGAGGTGCATGTAGTGATAGAGGTTCTGTTGGTAATGATGTTGATGTGAATAATAGTGTTGCATGTAGTGATGTTGTCTTTGCTGAGTATGATGTTGTGAATAACAGTGGTGCATGTAGCGATAGTGGTACTGATATAGACAGTGTTGGTGGTTACAGCATTGGTGGTGATGATGAGGGAGGTGGTGAGAGGAACAATGTCATGGACAGTGTTGGTGGTGATGATGAGGGAGGTGGTGAGAGGAACAATGACATGGACAGTGTTGGTGGTGATGATGAGGGAGGTGGTGAGAGGAACAATGACATGGACAGTGTTGGTGGTGATGATGAGGGAGGTGGTGAGAGGAACAATGACATGGACAGTGTTGGTGATGATGATGAGGGAGGGGGTGAGAGGAACAATGACATGGACAGTGTTGGTGGTGATGATGAGGGAGGTGGTGAGAGGAACAATGACATGGACAGTGTTGGTGGTGATGATGAGGGAGGTGGTGAGAGGAACAATGATATAGACAGTGTTGGTGGTGATGATGAGGGAGGTGGTGAGAGGAACAATGTCATGGACAGTGTTGGTGGTGATGATGGAGGTGGTGAGAGGAACAATGATATAGACAGCATTGGTGGTGATGATGAGGGAGGTGGTGTGAGGAACAATGACATGGACAGTGTTGGTGGTGATGATGAGGGAGGTGGTGTGAGGAACAATGACATGGACAGTGTTGGTGGTGATGATGAGGGAGGTGGTGAGAGGAACAATGATATAGACAGCATTGGTGGTGATGATGAGGGAGGTGGTGTGAGGAACAATGACATGGACAGTGTTGGTGGTGATGATGAGGGAGGTGGTGATAAGAAGAAGATGGACAGTGTTAGTGGTGATGACGAGGGAGGTGGTAATAAGAAGAAGATGGACAGTGCTAGTGGTGATGATGAGGGAGGTGTTGATAGGAACAATGATATAGACAATGTTAGTGGTGATGATGAGGGAGGTGGTGAGAAGACCCATGATATGGACAGTGTTAGTGGTGATGAGGGAGGGGGTGATACCCCTGTTACAAATGTAAACATTGCCCTCTCTAATGATGCAGAAAGTTTAGATGGCACCAATTCCAATAATTCTTTATTGTCTAGTACCATTTCGTGTGAGGGTAGTTCGGTCACACTTTCTTGTTTAGCATTAAATGTTTGTGGTGTTATGTCTAAGCTGAAGTTTCCAGACTTTATAGACCTAATAACCAAATATGACATCATTTGCATCAGTGAAAGTAAACTTGATGACTTAGACACTGTTGATGTTCCTGGTTACATTGCTTTTTACAAAAATAGAGGGAAATATAGAAGGAAATCTGGTGGGATATTAGTATTAGTTAAGGAATATTTATCAAAGAATATAACTGTATATGAAGAATGCAAGTTTACGGAAAAGGTTAATTCCAGTGTAAAAAGGCTTTACAGGTTTATTGAGACCGAATTGAGTGAGAATGGTCTATTCTTCAAACTGAATAAGGAAATTATTGGCCGTGATATTTTATTTTGTGCAGTATATATCCCACCGGAAGGCTCACCATATCAAAATAAGGATGCCTTCTCGGACTTGGAAGAAGCTCTTACTAATTTTGGGATTGATAGGGACTATATTTGCTTACTTGGTGACTTTAATGCTCGCACTAGTAACTTATGTGAAACAACACATATTGTTGATCACCATTTACCATGTTTTGATAATGAAGAATTGGAAAATCTTGATGATGTGAATAATATGATTGGTGAACGAGTTTCACAGGACACTAATACTAACAATTATGGATTTAGATTGATAGATTTTTGTAAAACTGCAGGGTTAGCTATTGCAAATGGTAGAAGTGGGTCAGATAAGGGTATTGGTAAATGCACATGCCGTGACAAGAGTGTTGTTGACTATTGCATACTGTCATATAATTTGTTTCCCTTGATTCAAGATTTTATGGTCCTAGATTTTTGTGAATTATACTCTGACGTTCATTGTCCAGTCGCGTTAATGCTCCACAGAGACGAGAGTCTTGATAGGAATAGTGTTGATGAAATGGTTAATGTCTCTGAAAGTAATGCAAGTAATGGAAATTTGAATCTTAGTCAGTACACGAAGCCAGTTTGGAAGCAAAATTGTTCAGAAGCATTTGTCGATAAATTAGACAGACATGCAATCAACACTGTTGACACAGAATTAACCACAATGCTGCTTTCATTGCATGATGTAACCACGAATGAGATAGACTCTGTTACTGACAAAATATGCAGTATATTAACAGATAGTGCAAAGAAGGTCGGGGTAATTAAAAAAAAGTGCAGTGTGAAAGTAAAAAAGAGTAATGGATATAGAAAACAGCAACCATGGTTTAATAGTGTTTGTAAAGAAAAACGAAAAACTTTCTTAAGAGCTAAAAATAAAGCAAAGCGTTTCAAAAGCGTCCAGACGAAGAATGAAAAAAGGTATACTTGTAAGGAATATAAAAAAGCAGTTAAAAAAGCATCTAGAGGTTTTTATAATGACTTTATTAAAAAACTGCGAAAGACAAAAAATACAGATCCAAAAGTTTTCTGGAAATTACTAAAAGAAAATACAAACAGTAAAAACAGTACTAAATCTCCATCATGCATGGCCTTCTTTGAGCATTTCAATAACTTGCAAGAAGATGTTGACGATAACTCTAATAATACTGAAGCCAGATCAGAAGACGATTTGAATGAATATGATAACGTATTACTTAACGCACCCTTTACAAGAGAAGAAATAACTAGAAGTATAAAAAAGTTAAAAAATAATAAATCCTGTGGTCAAGACATGATAATAAACGAATATTTGAAAGCGGCGGGAGATCAGATGTTAGACGTCTTAGTCAAATTGTTTAATGTTGTCTTACAGTCTGGTGAAATGCCTACAAGTTGGTGTATTGGTGAAATCATACCCCTTTATAAGAACAAAGGCTCCCCAGAAGATCCATCAAACTACAGGGGCATTACTATCCTCAGTTGTTTTGGGAAATTGTTTACCTCGGTATTGAATGTGAGATTGTCATATTTTCTTGAGAGTCATAGCAAGATAGGTCAAGAACAAGCAGGTTTTCGGTCTGGATTCTCTACCATTGATCATGTTTTTACCTTACATAGTATCCAAAATTTTTTTCCTACAAAAAAAAAAGCGACTCTTCTGTGCTTTCATAGATTATGAGAAAGCATTCGATAAAATAAAAAGAGCCTTTTTATGGGAAAAAATGTTACATTCTGACATTAATGGAAATTTTTTTAAAATTGTCAAAAATATGTACTCTAGGGCAAAGTCATGTGTAAGAGTAAACAATTCTTATTCTGGTTATTTCTCAAGTCTGTGTGGTGTCAGACAGGGAGAAAATTTGTCTCCCCTGCTTTTTGCTCTTTTTTTGAATGATTTAAAACAGTTTTTACTTCAGAAAGATGTTGGTTTGTTTACCATGTCTAGAGATGCCTATATGGCTAACATGGAGGACTCTGATGTTAATGCTTTATTTCAAATGTTTTTATTATTGTACGCCGATGACACTGTAATATGTTTAGAGTCAGAAGCAGGGTTGCAGAGTCTATTGGATGGAATGTATGACTATAGCATTAGATGGAAACTTCACGTTAATATTAACAAGACTAAAATTATTGTTTTTTCTCGAGGAAAAATTAGAAACAAACCTGTCTTCTTGTTTAATGGTGAGCCAATCGAAGTTGTGTCTGATGTTATGTATTTAGGATTAAGATTGAACTATAATAATAAGTTTTCAGTCGCTCAGAAAAATTTATTTGATCGAGCTTCTAGAGCAATGTTTTCTTTGCTGAGAACCTGTAGAAAATTGTCTCTCCCAGCTGATATACAGATTGACCTGTTTGATAAGATGATAGCTCCTATTTTGTTGTATGGCTCTGAAGTTTGGGGTTTTAGTTCGTGCGAAATCGCAACTAGATTACAACTTCGCTTTTATAAAACTGTATTCAAGTTGAGAAAATCAACACCCAATGCTATGGTTTTTGGCGAGTTGGGAAAAATACCTTTAGACATTAATGCTAAACGTAGATTATTATGCTATTGGTATAAATTAATAAATCCTGAGAACCGAAATAACTTTTCAAGTATTGCATACTGGTTTTCTTATAAAATGTTGTTCATTAGACTTGTTAGATTCTGAATATTTATCTTCCATAAAAACCATTCTGGATAGTCTAGGATTATCAGGATTTTGGACCCTGCAAGGGAACTTACAATTTTCAGCAACTTGGTTTAAAGAAAAGGTCAGAAGGTGCTTGTACGACCAGTACATTCAACAATGGTTTACAGAGATAGATACTAAAGACATGTTTTATAATTATAGGATGTACAAAGATGAATTTGTGTGTGAAGATTATATCAATATTTTGTCATTTAGACAGTGTGTTTCATTTATGAAATTCAGAACCTTGAACAATAGATTGCCAGTGCAAATAAATCGTTATTTAAATGTGCAAAGATCGGAACGCCTTTGTACAAAATGTGCTTCCGGCGACATTGGGGATGAATACCATTATGTGTTTGTTTGTGATTTTTTCAAAGATGAGCGATGTAAATTTTTGTCAAGTTACTTTTGTAGAAGACCAAATAGCTTAAAATTTAATCAACTCTTTGGTAGCAGAAAGAAGAACGTACTGTCAAATCTAGTAGAATTCCTGAATATTATTTGTAAAAAAATTAACTGAATAACTCTAAACCACAATTTCAATGCTTATGTTGCGTGTATTGAGTTGTATTTTTTCCTCCATATACAATTTTTCCTCATTGTACATTTCTTTTTCCGTTTTTCTATTTTTGACTTTTTGTTTCTTCTTTTCTTTTCTTTTTTTTTCTTCTTTTTTTTTCCATTTCTGATTCAATTATGTATGTTATAGTTGGTTTTGTTATTAATATTCTAAATGCCCCCAAGGGTAAAGAATAAATTGTGCCTTGCCTTGACGGGCCTGGCACCCAAACTTGAACTTGAACTTGAAACTTGCCACAGGCAGGGGGGAACCGTTCCTGATGGTAGCGCGGTGGCTGTTCATGCGCTGGCGGAGCTATTGGCTGGTTTCTCCGACATACCATGCGTCCCTGCACCCTCTGCGGCACCGGATGAGGTAGACCACGTGGCTGGAGGAGCAAGAGTACTGGCCCCTTACTCGGTGTGTCACGTGGTCTCTGACTATGGTGGTCTCGGTGCAGAGGATGGCACAGGTTGAACGCCTGGCAGTCTTGCAGGGTTGTACGGCATCCACCGTGGAGGAATGTTGGCCGGGACAGAACAAAATGGTCGAGTTATCCAGAGTGTCGTGTCATCCGATGTCGTGCTAAGTGAAGTTTACTGTAATTGGCAAAGCAGCTGCGGAACTCTCCTGCGAGACATACATACGCAGACGTTGAGTTGTGTCTGCTGGTTAATTTAATCACCGGTTACCCCCTGACAGTATGATAAAGGAAATCAGCAAAACATGCTTCCAGTTTCTTTGGAACGGTAAACCTAGCAAAATAAAGAGAGATGTAATGATACAAGAATGCAGTGAGGGAGGATTGGGAATGATAGATGTAGATAGCTTTGACAAACCTCTAAAATTGACTTGGATGAGACGTTTACTGCAAGATAACTTTGCACGCAACTATATATCTTTTACGGACAATGAATGTGAAATCTTACTGAAGACAGGAGGCTGTATTGACCCTGAAACCATCGCAGGACTGAATCCATTTGGGAAAGAAGTTTTCAGCCATTGGAATGAGATATTAACAAAAGTTGATCAACCATCAACAGTAGAACAAATTATCTCTCACTCTCTGTGGAACAATCCATCTGCGAAAGATAAATACTTGTTCAACCTTGCGTGGTACAACGCCGGCATAAAGTCAGTCAGAGATATCGTCAATGTGAAAGGTCAACCAAAATTAGTTTCTAAAATAATGTCGCAGTACCAGATTAATGGCAATTTTTATTATACAACAGAATAGTGCATAGCATTCCGGGGAGATGGAAAGATATCCTCGCATGTAACTGTAATTCATCTATGCTAGATATTCCCAGTTCTCCTCCAATTAAGGAAATATTGGAACCAAAGCAAAGAGAGGCACTACTTTTTTTCTATAACACTCTAACAAAAAACAATGCACTACCTGCAGGACATGAAAAATGGTCAAGATACCTGTTCGACTACAATTTTCCATGGAAGAAGTATCACAAATTAAATAAATGGGCTAACCTAGACACGCGAACAAGATCATTTTAATTCAAGCTCTTGCACAGAATCCTACCAACGAATGTATTTCTAAAAGCAATAAGACTAACAAACGACGACAGGTGCAGCATGTGTAGAAATGAACGAGAGACATTGGAGCATGTTTTTCTCCTTTGTTCATTTACCAGGATTCTCTGGGACAATATTGAATTGTATATATCTCAAAAACTAGACCATGCTGTCAAATTCATCACTTCCGATAAACTATTTGGAGCTTTGCAGGGAAGTAAAGCAGTAAATCACATATTAACCCTAACTAGAAAACATATGTATTATTGTAAGCAGAAAGATGAAAAAACAAATATTAACGATTTGACCAGATACATAATACAGGTAATTCAAATTGAAAAATATAGCGCAAAAATCAGCCAGACCCTTGAACAGTTTATGACAAAGTGGAACAATTTTATACAATGAATTAATATAATGTACATTACATTGACTTGTATTAGAAATGCAACTCGACACAATTCGGCGCTGTGAAATCCCCATCACTCCATCTCGTCCAGCATTCCTTACATTTCTAAATTTCGCAAACCTTTCACACACATGCCTTCCCTGTCTATCTCTCTCACTCTCTCACTCTCAACAACTTATATCTCCTTCTCTTTCGTTCTTCTTTCGACTGGAATGAGATAAACCCCACCCCACCCCTTCTAATCCACCCCCGACATTACTACACTCAGTAGATTTCCTCGTTCGCGGTTCTTATTATGTTGATCAATTATTTTTCTGAACTGATGATTAATGATGATGATTGATGATGATTGATAATGACTTATGATGATTGATGTTGATTAATGAAAACTGCAATGTGTACCCTTTTTTCTCCTCTGTTTCTCTCTTTTTGTAAATAAACTTTATGGGAAAAATTAAGCACCGGTTAATTCAAGACACAATTCCCAGCTCACCCAATGCATGGCAGCGGATCAAAACGTGGCGTTCATCTTTGTCTTCCTCCCCCGCGCAGTGGACGCAGTGGACGCAGTGGACGCAGTGGACGCAGTGGACGCAGTGACGCAGTGGACGCAGTGGACGCAGTGGACGCAGTGACGCAGTGGACGCAGTGGACGCAGTGGACGCAGTGGACGCAGTGGACGCAGTGGACGCAGTGGACGCAGTGGACGCAGTGGACGCAGTGGACGCAGTGGACGCAGTGACGCAGTGGACGCAGTGACGCAGTGGACGCAGTGACGCAGTGGACGCAGTGACGCAGTGACGCAGTAGACGCAGTGGACGCAGTGGACGCAGTAGACGCAGTGGACGCAGTGGACGTAGTGGACGCAGTGGACGCAGTGGACGCAGTGGACGCAGTGACGCAGTGGTCACAGTGGACGCAGTGGACGCAGTGGACGTAGTGGACGCAGTGGACGCAGTGGACGCAGTGGACGCAGTGGACGCAGTGATGCAGTGGACGCAGTGGACGCAGTGGACGCAGTGGACGCAGTGGACGCAGTGACGCAGTAGACGCAGTGATGCAGTGGACGCAGTGGACGCAGTGATGCAGTGGACGCAGTGACGCAGTAGACGCAGTGACGCAGTGGACGCAGTGGACGCAGTGGGCGCAGTAATCGCAGTGGACGCAGTGGACGCAGTGGACGCAGTGGACGCAGTGGACGCAGTGGACGCAGTAGACGCAGTGATGCAGTGGACGCAGTGGACGCAGTGGACGCAGTGGACGCAGTGATGCAGTGGACGCAGTGGACGCAGTGATGCAGTGGACGCAGTGGACGCAGTGATGCAGTGGACGCAGTGGACGCAGTGATGCAGTGGACGCAGTGGACGCAGTGGACGCAGTGGACGCAGTGGACGCAGTGGACGCAGTGACGCAGTGGACGCAGTGGACGCAGTGACGCAGTGGACGCAGTGACGCAGTGGACGCAGTGGACGCAGTAGACGCAGTGACGCAGTGGACGCAGTAATTTGGTTATCGTTTCGTATTCCTGTTTTTGGATGTAACACATCGGCGTTTCCAAAACGGAATTTTGATGAACACCTTTCTTTAAAATATTTTTTTTTACTTTGTACATGTATGCCTCTACTCCTAATGCGGACTTGTAACTCCTGTATACCACATTTCTATCACTTCCGTAAAGGTTATACACCTCCTTTTCTATTTTTCAACGAATCTTTTGAACGACAAAGAAATAACAATGTTGGTCTCAACGATCTGATTTTCCCGCATATAAAATTGTACAGTCGTGCTCCCTCGTTCTGCACGTCCAGTTGCTGACCGACTCTTTACTTTTCAAGAGCATTATAAACACCCGTTTTGGGATTCTTTCTCTGACCACTCAAAATGTTTATTTTAGTTATTCCCACTGTTGCGTTAACCGATAGGGGATATCACTCCGTGTCACCATAATTTGTGACATTAGTTGTTGTTGTTTTTAACAGACAGATTACAAACTTGTTGACGACTGCACACATGGACAGTTTCAATGATGTATTTGCTCAGACCCAATACTTCGTATGCATACAGTAGAATGGATTTGCAGTCGACACTCAAACATCTTGAGGAACAAATCGTCAACCACCTATATGAGTTTTCTTACAGTTTTACTCATCTGAATAATTGGAGGGGAGGGAATAACGCATTTCCGGTTCGCGTGCGACATTTTACGACAATCTATATGGATTAAAACACATCCCATATTTTGTCAGAAAAAATGTCTCTCTCGAGTGTAGTCAATAGGACGCGCCAGCAAAGTGAGTCAGAGGCAATCTCAACTGAGGCGCGTTTCTCAGGACTAGGACGCGCCAGCAAAGTGAGTCAGAGGCAATCTCAACTGAGGCGCGTTTCTCAGGACTAGGACGCGCCAGCAAAGTTAGTCAGAGGCAATCTCAACCGAGGCGCGTTTCTCAGGACTAGGAAGCGCCAGCAAAGTGAGTCAGAGGCAATCTCAACCGAGGCGCGTTTCTCAGGACTAGGACACGCCAGCAAAGTTAGTCAGAGGCAATCTCAACCGAGGCGCGTTTCTCAGGACTAGGACACGCCAGCAAAGTTAGTCAGAGGCAATCTCAACCGAGGCGCGTTTCTCAGGACTAGGAAGCGCCAGCAAAGTGAGTCAGAGGCAATCTCAACCGAGGCGCGTTTCTCAGGACTAGGACGCGCCAGCAAAGTGAGTCAGAGGCAATCTCAACCGAGGCGCGTTTCTCAGGACTAGGAAGCGCCAGCAAAGTGAGTCAGAGGCAATCTCAACCGAGGCGCGTTTCTCAGGACTAGGATACGCCAGCAAAGTTAGTCCAAAGCAATCTCAACCGAGGCGCGTTTCTCAGGTCTAGGATACACCAGCAAAGTTAGTCAAGGGCAATCTAACTGAGACGCGTTTCTCAGGACTAGGACGCGCCAGCAAAGTTAGTCAGAGGCAATCCAACTGAGGCGCGTTTCTCAGGACTAGGGCACGCAGGCAAAGTTAGTCAAAGGCAATCCAACTGAGGCGCGTTTCTCAGGACTAGGGCACGCAGGCAAAGTTAGTCAAAGGCAATCCAACTGAGGCGCGTTTCTCAGGACTAGGACACGCTAGCAAAGTTAGTCAGAGGCAATCCAACTGAGGCGCGTTTCTCAGGACTAGGGCACGCAGGCAAAGTTAGTCAAAGGCAATCCAACTGAGGCGCGTTTCTCAGGACTAGGGCACGCAGGCAAAGTTAGTCAAAGGCAATCCAACTGAGGCGCGTTTCTCAGGACTAGGGCACGCAGCAAAGTTAGTCAAAGGCTATCCAACTGAGGCGCGTTTCTCAGGACTAGGATACGCCAGCAAAGTTAGTCAAAGGCAATCTCAACTGAGGCGCGTTTCTCAGGACTAGGAAGCGCAGCAAAGTGAGTCAGAGGCAATCCAACTGAGGCGCGTTTCTCAGGACTAGGACGCGCCAGCAAAGTGAGTCAGAGGCAATCTCAACTGAGGCGCGTTTCTCAGGACTAGGACGCGCTAGCAAAGTTAGTCAAAGGCAATCCAACTGAGGCGCGTTTCTCAGGTCTAGGATACACCAGCAAAGTTAGTCAAGGGCAATCTAACTGAGACGCGTTTCTCAGGACTAGGACGCGCCAGCAAAGTGAGTCAGAGGCAATCTCAACTGAGGCGCGTTTCTCAGGACTAGGATACGCCAGCAAAGTTAGTCCAAGGCAATCTCAACCGAGGCGCGTTTCTCAGGACTAGGACGCGCTAGCAAAGTTAGTCAAAGGCAATCCAACTGAGGCGCGTTTCTCAGGACTAGGACGCGCTAGCAAAGTTAGTCAAAGGCAATCTAACTGAGGCGCGTTTCTCAGGACTAGGATACGCCAGCAAAGTTAGTCAAAGGCAATCTCAACTGAGGCGCGTTTCTCAGGACTAGGATACGCCAGCAAAGTCAGTCAAAGGCAATCTCAACTGAGGCGCGTTTCTCAGGACTAGGACACGCCAGCAAAGTCAGTCAGAGGCAATCTCAACTGAGGCGCGTTTCTCAGGACTAGGATACGCCAGCAAAGTCAGTCAAAGGCAATCTCAACTGAGGCGCGTTTCTCAGGACTAGGACACGCCAGCAAAGTCAGTCAGAGGCAATCTCAACTGAGGCGCGTTTCTCAGGACTAGGATACGCCAGCAAAGCTAGTCAGAGGCAATCTCAACTGAGGCGCGTTTCTCAGGACTAGGACACGCCAGCAAAGCTAGTCAGAGGCAATCCAACTGAGGCGCGTTTCTCAGGTCTAGGATACACCAGCAAAGTTAGTCAAGGGCAATCTAACTGAGACGCGTTTCTCAGGACTAGGACGCGCTAGCAAAGTTAGTCAGAGGCAATCTCAACTGAGGCGCGTTTCTCAGGACTAGGATACGCCAGCAAAGTCAGTCAAAGGCAATCTCAACTGAGGCGCGTTTCTCAGGACTAGGACGCGCTAGCAAAGTCCGTGAAAGGCAATCCAACTGAGGCGCGTTTCTCAGGACTAGGACGCGCTAGCAAAGTCCGTGAAAGGCAATCCAACTGAGGCGCGTTTCTCAGGACTAGGACGCGCTAGCAAAGTCCGTGAAAGGCAATCCAACTGAGGCGCGTTTCTCAGGACTAGGACGCGCTAGCAAAGTCAGTGAAAGGCAATCCAACTGAGGCGCGTTTCTCAGGACTAGGACGCGCTAGCAAAGTCAGTGAAAGGCAATCCAACTGAGGCGCGTTTCTCATAGGAAACCCATTACACTTTTTTATATTAATCAATCCCAGTACCCTGTGACTTAGCCATGCTTATCTTCCCGTGTTTTCTCCTCCTCTGAGCCAATGACCACAACTATTAGTAGTTTCATATTTGTCCGGGAACATTCCAGAATTATCATTGCCCCTGCATGGATGGGGGCAAGAATTGACCCCCTGTAGGCTGGGGGTAAGAATTTACCCCCTGTGGGCTGGGGGTACGAATAGACCCCCTGCATGGGTTGGGGGTAAGAATAGACCCCCTGTGTGCTGGGGTACGAATAGACCCCCTGCATGGGCTGGGGGTACGAATAGACCCCCTGTGGGCTGGGAGTACGAATAAACTCCATGCATGGGCTGGGGGTAAGAATAGACCCCCTTGTGGGCTGGGGGTACGAATAGACCCCCTGCATGGGCTGGGGGTAAGAATAGACCCCCTGTAGGCTTGGGGTACGAATAGACCCCTGCATGGGCTGGGGGTACGAATAGACCCCCTGCATGGGCTGGGGGTAAGAATAGACCCCCTGTGGGCTGGGGATACGAATAGACCCCTGCATGGGCTGGGGGTACGAATAGACCCCCTGCTTGGGCTGGTGGTAAGAATTGACCCACCGCGTCTCCCCGTGCGTTTTACAAGAGATGAATGACTAGGAAAATCATGACTTTTTCTAATTCGTGATTAATGGCCTTAAATAGCCTACAAAGACTGAAGGGCCGTAAACATCCATCCATCCATCCACCAATCCATCCATCCATCCATCCATCCATCCATCCACCAATCCACCAATCCATCCATCCATCCAATCCATCATCCATCCATCCATCCATCCACCAATCTATCATCCATCCATCCATCCATCCATCCATCCACCAATCCACCAATCCATCCACCCATCCATCCATCTATTCATCCATTCATCCATCTATCCATCCATCCATCCATCATCCATCCATCCATCCATCCATCCATCATCCATCAATCCATCCATCCATCCATCATCCATCCATCCATCCATCCATCCATCCATCCATCCATCCATCCATCCATCCATCCATCCATCCATCCAATCCATCCATCCATCCATCCACCAATCCATCATCCATCCATCCATCCATCCATCCACCAATCCACCAATCCATCCACCCATCCATCCATCTATCCATCCATCCATTCATCTATCCATCCATCCATCCATCCATCATCCATCCATCCATCCATCCATCCATCCATCCATCCATCCATCCATCCATCCATCCATCCATCCATCATCCATCAATCCATCCATCCATCCATCCATCATCCATCCATCCATCCATCCATCCATCCATCCATCCATCTATCCATCCATCCATCCATCCATCCATCCATCCATCCATCCATCCATCCATCATCCATCCATCCATCCAGAATTATCAAAAGCTCAGTGTTCAGAGCACGCCGAATTTCTCAGCAGTTGTGGGTTCAGAAGGGCAAGAAGCACAAATCACGAGGAGGTCCACCTTTTGGTTTGCTTCTCAATCAAACGTCATCCCCAAGGAGAGATGTTAATCATCAAACCATTAGGACTTCTTAAATGACAAGCGTGACTCAAGGAAGGAGATACCGGCTGAGCGTGAACTTTTGCGAAGAGTGTTCCTTTTTTCATATCTTCAAATGCGTGGTTGGTTTTTTTCTCGCTCTTGCAAAATGGGCCCACATGACTATGCTATCGAGCTATCGTATTCTGTTTGAGATCTTTTAAAATGATGTTAATGTCTTTAAATCTTGAGGCAGTCAGACACACGCATTCGTCTCTTGTTAGTCATTGAAAAAGGTCAACAGAAACGAGTTCTAATTCACTCTAGGCAAAACATTGTCTAAAGGCCTTCGCACACGAGGCAACCAAAGTCTCTTGTTAGTCATTGAAAAAGGTCAACAGAAACGAGTTCTAATTCACTCTAGGCAAAACATTGTCTAAAGGCCTTCGCACACGAGGCAACCAAAGTCTCTTGTTAGTCATTGAAAAAGGTCAACAGAAACGAGTTCTAATTCACTCTAGGCAAAACATTGTCTAAAGGCCTTCGCACACGAGGCAACCAAAGTCTCTTGTTAGTCATTGAAAAAGGTCAACAGAAACGGGTTCTAATTCACTCTAGGCAAAACATTGTCTAAAGGCCTTCGCACACGAGGCAACCAAAGTCTCTTGCCACGTTGCTTGAGGCCGGTTGCTTGCCATCGTGGCAGGCAATGCTGGAGACTGAGCTCGCACACGCTTCCACTGTGACCTTTCACCTCTCGCCACGTTCTATTTATGGAAGCGTATTAATTCCCGCGCTTGCACTCAAGACGCTCTGCATCTCTCCCCCGAAGGCTTGCCCTAGCATGACTGAAACTTCAAGTGATGATGGCGACAGTACTTCGTCATCTAATGATGATTTTGCAGCTGCTGCTGCAATACTTATAATTGCCGAGCAAAGTAAAAAGAGAAAAAGATCGTGTTGGTCTCGTGAATGGTTGACAAAACGACCAAAGCATGGTGCCTACTCGTGTCTGCTACAAGAGCTCCTCAACGAGGATCTCAAGGTAACAAGAACTTTCCTTCGAATGAGCCATGAACATTTCAGGAATTGTTGCAGCTGGTTGGGCCTCAATTAATTAATCAATTTAATCTGAACAGTATTTTCATAACACAGACGCAATTTAAATGTATCGTATTCGTGGTACATGTATCAGACACCACTAGCTTTGTACACAATGTCAACAGCGATGCTTCGGCGTGAAGGTGCATTGACCCGCATTTCGAATTTTAAAATGTAGGAGCTTTCACGACCTATTGATGCATTCAACATACAGCTTTGATAAATTAATGCTGTTCATGGCTTACATTTTCTTTGGATGGGGTTCTAGTATCCCCCAAATACAGTGTTTTCTGTGCGAACACGCAATGATAACAGTCGACCCGCGGACACATGGTTGGGCGTGTGACCTGCATTTCGAATTTTAAAATGTAGGAGCTTTCACGACCTATTGATGCCTTCAACATACAGCTTTGATAAAGTAATGCTGTTCATGGCTTGCATTTTCTTTGGATGGGGTTTCTAGTATCCCCAAACTCAGCATTTTCTGTGCGAAGCGAAGATATGTCCGCCATTAAATGTGCAATAGTCGCGAGAACGCGACAACGAGGCTCTAAAGTCGCCCGGTGATTGGTGGATTCACAGAGAGTGGCACGCCACTGCCCTCAAGACTAGAACAGGTTTAAACACGAGCAACTCAGTTGCTGGTGGCGTGGAAAGTTGTTTGGAATGCCAGTTGCTTTCAACCGACATCGCACATGAAGCAATGTATGGCAAGCAATCAAGTTGCCCAAGTGGAGTTGCCTCGTGTGCGAAGGCCTTTACACGTCTCGACTCGGCTGGCATGGAATCACGAGTGACGGTTATAGAATTCGTATCTCCAGACACCAATTTTCCCGCCTAATGTTGCCCGCTTCACCCCAGCCAATCACAGCACTCAGAATAGCGTGGATTTTTCTTATTGACGTCACCGAACTTGCCCTCTTCCCGCTCTTAGGAGTGACGTCACCGACCTTGCCCTCTTCCCGCTCTTAGGAGTGACGTCACCGACTTTGCCCTCTTCCCGCTCTTAGTCGCTCTAATCACGTAGATTTTCCGTGCCAACAACAGCCGTAGAGTCCTCGTTCAACTTTCTGAGTGCTGAACTCATAGGATAACAACAATGGCGTATTCCATCTCGCCACAGCGTTTGATTAATTTGTCTGCGTTCTCAGTGTAATGAAGAAGTGATCTATACGTCAAGAGCTATTCTGCTCGATTCAGGGCATTCAATCATGGGAATGGAAGATTTATCATGCCTCCGTGCCGAACAGAGCGTTTTTGGCGTTCTTTCATTCCTTCAGCTGTCAGATATTTTAACCGCAACCGAATCATTGTTCTGGCCACAGACTATCAGTGATGCTTTTTTAACAGAACTTCTTTATGTTAGATTTAAGGTCATGGTGGATTTATTTTTGGTCATTTTGGCACTGTGTGAGTTGGTGTTTACACTAGCATGTATAAGTTAACTATCTAGCTCAGCTTAGTATGAATGTATGTATGTATGCATGTATGTATGTGTTGGTGTGTCATGCTGTGTGCATGTAAAAGGGCATTGTAGTCATACATATTAATTGATTTCATTATCATGGTTTTTCTGCGTTTTATTATAACTTTTATAATCATTGATGACCCATGTATGCTGTTGACCAATTTAATTTCCTTATGGATTAATAAAAGGATATATGAGTTATGAGTTACTTTAGATCAGTTTAGTTTAGTTCAGTTCATCTCTCTCTCATCTCTCTCTCTCTCTCTATCCTTCTCTATGTCTCTCTCTCTCTGTCTCTCTCTCTCTGTCTCTCTCTCTCTCTCTCTCTCTCTCTCTTTATCTATCTTTCTCTCTCTCTCTCTCTCTCTCTCTCTCTCTCTCTCTCTCTCTCTCCGCCTCCCTCTCTTTTTCTCTCGCATCTCTCTCTCTCTCTCGCTCTCTCTTTCTCCCCCCCCCCCCCTCTCTCTCTCTCTCTCTCTCTCTCTCTCCGAAGTTGCTAGCTCAAAACTAGAATAACATGACACAACATGACATAACATGACATGACATAACATGACATGACATGCATAGCATAGCATAGCATAACATAACATAACATAACATAACATAACATATCA
>JAWQFJ010010296.1:45000-50000 GCA_034096865.1 Theodoxus fluviatilis
CACCCTGACCTTGCACCCTGACCTTGCACCCTGACCTTGCACCCTGACCTTGCACCCTGACCTTGCACCCTGACCTTGCACCCTGACCTTGCACCCTGACCTTGCACCCTGACCTTGCACCCTGACCTTGCACCCTGACCTTGCGCCCTGACCTTCCACCCTGACCTTCCACCCTGACCTTCCACCCTGACCTTCCACCCTGACCTTCCACCCTGACCTTCCACCCTGACCTTCCACCAAATTTAATCAGGATCCGTTTTGAATTTTGTGGAGTTGTTTAGTTTCATTTGACGAAACGAGGGTAAAACATGGCGGAGGTGATGGATGGATGGATGGATGGATGGATGGATGGATGGATGGATGGATGGATGGATGGATGGATGGATGGATGGATGGATGGATGGATGGATGGATGGATGGATGGATGGATGGATGGATGGATGGATGGATGGATGGATAGGTAGGTGGATGGATGGGTAGGTAGGTAGGTAGGTGGATGGATGGGTAGGTAGGTAGGTGGATGGATGGGTAGGTAGGTAGGTGGATGGACGTATGCATGGATGGATGGGTAAGTAGGTGGATGGATGGATGGATGGATGGATAGGTAGGTTGATGGATGGGTAGGTAGGTAGGTGGATGGACGTATGCATGGATGGATGGGTAAGTAGGTGGATGGATGGGTGGATGGATGGATGGATGGAATTAATGGATGGATGGATGGATGGATGGATGGATGGATGGATGGATGATGCGATGGATGGATATGGATAGGACTAGGTGAGGTGGCATGGTAATGGATGGGTAGGTAGGTAGGTGGGATGGAGCCGTATGGCATGGATGGATGGATGGCATGGTTGGATGGATGGATGGATGGGCGACGGATGGGATGGATGGATGGATGGATGGATGGATGGATGGATGGATGGGTGGGTGGATGGATGGATGGATGGACGGACGGACGGATGGATGGATGGATGGATGGATGGATAGGTAGGTAGATGGATGGGCAGGTAGGTAGGTGGATGGACGTATGGCACTGGGCATGGATGGAGGGTAGGTGGATGTGGACGTGGATGGCAGCGGATGAGATGTGATGGAGGGGGGGAGGTCGGGCGGGAGCGAGGGTGAGGATGAGGGAGGGAGGTGCAAGGGAGCGGATGGGGATGTGATGGAGGTGCGGGAGGAGGGTGGAGGGAGAGAGGGAGGTGATAGGTAGGGGGAGGGGGGAGGGAGGGAGGTGGGGAGTGAGTGGGGGAGGGCGGAGGGAGGGGAGGGTAGGCGGGAGGTGAGGGAGGGAGGGAGGGAGGGAGGGAGGGAGGGAGGGAGGGAGGGAGGGAGGGAGGGAGGGATGGGTAGTAGGCAAAGTCTCTGGTTTACTAGAATGGGATGCAGTAGACTCTAGTCAGCCTCACCATGTGCTCCACGCTTTCTATTGACGGAGATGATTACGTCGATTGTGCTCTCCTAACATTGTTTTCCCGTCGTCGGTTGGCCATTGGAGGACGAGGATGCAAGCCTTGAGCAGTCCGTCAGTGATGGACCTGAGTATGGCTGGCCAGTCCAGTCTTGGAGGCACGTATCCTGGGACAGTCGGAGCACTTGAAGCACGCTGCGGTAATGGATAGACGTTGAGGATTTCACGTGTTTCCTGGCGTTGGAGATCTGCATCCTTCCGCATTCTTGCAGACCCTCTGAGTGGTTGTTCGCCAGCCAGTTCTGTCCTCGGCGCAGGGTTCAAGGTCTTTTGCAGAGGTGGAGCAGTACCTCAGGCTGTCCTTGACGCAGTCTGTATAACTGTTTGGGGCGGCCCGTCTTCGTGTGACTCTGAGCGAGAGCTCCATATGATCTGACGTGAGGTTTCCATGCGGATGGCATGGCCCGTCCAGCGGAGCTGTCTTCACGATCATGGCTTCGATGGCGATCGAGCCCGCTCTGTCCAGTGACTCCAGACTGGCCACCTCGTCATGTCATCTGACGCTCACGGTGGAGTACGGAGCCTCTCTATGGAGGCGCTCAAAACGGTTTTTAGTACTTGTACAACTTGCAAAAAGATTTTTATAGCGAGCACTACATATATTGCCGGACACTGTCCCATTCTAGCTCACTAGAGACTTCACCTACCGGCGAAAGTCTCTACCACAGTTGACATCACGTGATGGAGATTTTCGTCCAAAATATGCAAATGGAGGTCACACGAGAGGCATGTGGAATAGCCGATCTGCTCCCTGACATACGCTGTTAAAGTAGTTCTAAGACTATTGCTAAAAAAAACTCGTAACTTACTCTTGTTGAGGCAATAAACAAGCGTGTATTCGATAAAATAAAATGTTTGTGTTGAAATGGAAACACGTTTTGACATCTGAATGATTTCTGTAAAAAGCGGAGGAAAAAATAGTATCAGACCGAACTATTTTCGGCGCAGAAATTTCTATAGAATTCTATAGAAATCTATAGAATTCTATAGAAATCTATAGAATTCTTTATCATCTATAGATGTCTATAGAAATTTCTATAGAATTCTATAGATGATATAGAATTCTATAGATTTCTATATAATTCTATAGAAAATTCTATAGAATTCTATAGAATTCGTATAGAATTCTATAGAATTTCTATAGAATTCTATAACCAAAAGTCTATAGAAGTTTATATAGAATTTTTTATCTGGGCTAGTGCTGTAATGCGAAGTGTCGTCTATTATGCATTCATTGCGAACTGCGCCAGAGTCAATACTGACTCGCCCAATCCTATGCGCATCACAATCATGTACTGCATAGGTTTCTAAAGCGTTGGGAAATCACTTTTTTCTTTTTACTTCCTTCTGCATAGTATATTTAGGTAATTCGCATTCCACGAAGAGCCTTTACGTAAAATGGGTTGTAGTATCTACGTTGAAAGAGTCATCCTGTGGATCTACGACTTGTGTCCTGCAGCATGCTGAGACGCATTGCCTCGATCGGCCAGCCTTCGACCTGATCAGTAAATCCATCACCTCGTACGAACCCACGTTTCCTTCCATTCATAATTTGCACTTGTCCCTTCTTCCATGCAAACCCTTTAGGAATTCCTCCTTCCAAGCCTTGCACAAACTGGGAAACACAAGCCGTTACGTATTGCCTGCCTTGTTGATCAAAACCATAATTTGCCCACTGTTGTTCTGCCGGAACCACTGAATATTTAGGAAGACTGTTAAACAGTTCTCCTCCAAATGCTCTCAGTTCTTAACATGGAACCTACTTATCGGGGCCACACAAGCGAGACTCAGTTCCGGCGGGAACCTCGGGGGTGGGGGGTCACCCAGTAGAAGCGGACCAGGGTGACGGGGGATTTTAATTTTGTTTTGCGGAGTGGCGGGCGAGTGTTGCGGATATACCCCGCGGGGAAATAGGTGGGGATATGGGAGAATGGGGGTTGGGGATGGGGGGCTTGGGGAGTGAGCGGAGGTTGAAGGGATGGGGTGTGCGGTGGATCCTACGGAGACATAAGGGAACGCGTGAGAGGGAAACCGGAAGACCCACGGGCGGGCGCCGATGGACGCAGGTGATTGTAACTCCCCCTCGTGTAGCCTGTAAGAGGAATATTAGGGATATATTTACTTATATGAATGAGAAGATTTCGTGTTCGGTGTTTAAAGATGGGATTTGTTAAGTGACAGAGGAGGCTTGGGTAAATAAAAAAAAAATTTTTTATTTTTTTTAAACTCAACCTTTTTAAAAAAAAGGGATACATACACGACGAAACCGAATGGGAGACAAAAAAGAGAAGATATAAGGGATGGGCGGGGATGGGGTGTGCATGGGTGGGTGATTGGGTTGGCGGGGGATGCGGCGGTGGGGGGCGAGCCTGCGGTGGAGGTAGGGGTTGTGGCGCGTGGGGGGCTATTGGGAGGTTGGATTAGGCCCAGGTGCGTGGTGGAGGATTTGGGGGTGGGGGGACCAATGGGGTGTGCGGAGGGGATATGGGGTGGAGCGGAGGGGGATTGCGGCGTGAGTGATGGGGGACGGTGGCGTGGGAGTGATGGGGTGGAGAGTCAGGGTTGCACGAGGGTATGGAGGGTGGGGGATGGGGGGTGGAGGTGGAGGATGGGGGGGGGATGGGGGGATGGCTATGCTGGAAGGGTGGGCGGGAGTGGGCAGGGACGCGGGGGGATGGGGGTGGGGGTAGGGGGCAAAACAAATGCTTCAAAGATTGCTTCAAAGTGTCCCTCAAGTACCTAAAGATCAACAGCAGAGATGGGTTTCTCAGAGGCAACGCTAACGGCCTAGCCACACGTGGCAAAGTTTGCTGAAAGAACAGACATTTTCTTTGTGTCCTGTAAAAAAGCTAAATCAAAACTAGGGAAAGAGAGAACAAAAATACAGACTAGAGCATTGGCCGGAATTTGAACTCGAGGACATCCACACTGTAGACATAACGATACCTCTGAGCAACGCGCATTTACACTAGAATTAGTGTGTTCAGATGTCTTTCCAAGCTTTCGTGGAACATCATGCGCACAGTAATATTGTGGCATTCCTTTCAATTTATAACTCCCCAATCAACGAGTTTCACACAAACAAAACGAGATAAATACCCTTTGGGTGAAATTGAATCCTAGATCCATTATTCACTTATCTCCACCCAGTCTTTCAACATGGGCAGTGTTTCATTTCTTCCAACTCGATCAGGTCAGCTGCGCATCTTGTGACGACAGCAGGTTTTGGAAATAAACTGCACAATTAGAATGATAATATTATTGATGTAGATTGTACAAGAAATTCACATTGTGGCGTCAGGACAGTCTACAACTGACAGATGAAGTAGCGGAAGCCACAGAACTTTCGAATCGAGCGAGTCGAGGCGCCCTTAGCAAAGACCCTATACAATAAGATGGTTCATCCGGCACTCGGCCTATATAAAACATGATGACGGAGCCGACCGTGGCGCCCCAAGCGGTAACGGTGTCGCTCGAGTCAAGGAAGACAACTTCCACATACCGCGTCAGCATAACAATTTACAGT
>JAWQFJ010010296.1:55000-59960 GCA_034096865.1 Theodoxus fluviatilis
ACCAGTAAACACTAACAAGAATCGAAATCGTTCCTGTAATCAAGGAAGATAGTGGCAGCCTCAGCTCTTTGTCGGAATGTATGGTATTAATACATCGCTACATTTCTTACAGTGGTTACAGCACATGCTGACAGAAGATATGTAATGGGATCAGTGACATCTTTCTGTATACATGAGAAAATGTACTTCTCTCTTAGATCATACATGGCTGGACATTGTACTAAGAATTGTTTTTCATCTTCATCTGATTCCTTACACACACGACAGACAGCTGAAGAATTGGAAGCACTGTGCTTATGTGAGAAAAGATGACATGCCAAATCTAAAACGGATCCAAATATCTCGAAAAACCTTCTTATCCAGTATGTAAAGATATGGTTCTGTACAATGAATCTGTTTAAATAGTCTATAAAAAGAACACCGGTTGCTATCATGAATACCATTTTTCCTTTGGTTCACATATATTGATCAATCATTTTGCTTCTGAGTAGCTTTATAAATGATGATTCATATCAACTATTTGGTTTTCCCATTCTCTATCAAAATTGTATTTCAACAAAATACTGTTAATACCTGCAGCCGAGTTGGTTTGAGCACCGGTGTCAAGAGACTAGTACATTGACATGTACACTTGATATGGATATCAGAAGTTTTAACCAATACTTTACAGTCCGGAGTACAGCACTGATATTTAATGGATATCTACCGGTGTCCCCATAGATCATTTACATTGGGAGTTCTTCCTGCTATGTTAAGGAACCACTTCATCACAAACATATGATCAGTTTGAATACATCTAGTGTCATTAGTGCCCCATATTTCTGAGCCATATGACAGAATTGGCTGTATTTGTGCATCAAATATTTTGTACAGGATATCAGGAGTTACACAAGTGAGTTTTCTTAGGGATTTAATGACCTGTACAGAGGCAGATTTGGCTCTGGCAACTATCCCAGACAACATAGTGTTTGTGCATAACCTGGTTGACAAGAATACGCCTAGATATTTATACTCAGAGACAATTTAAAGTTTGGCATCACCTAACATCCACCTTTCTTGTGCTGCTGTATTAGACCGCAGGGCGTGGCATCGGATCGTTCAGGTCCGCTCAGCCAAAATATGGACGATGTTCCCATATAATATTATGATAGTACATGGTATTGGGGATAGAAAACAACAATGTTCCCTCTTCGATCGTATCTATTAAACAGTGAAAAATGACTTTTAAAGTCCGAAATTGTATGGCAAGGATTGCCTCCCTTTCGATTCAAAAACTATACAGGAGTTACTTCCCGTGACACATTGTAGTAGTTTTGGCCAATCAGAAATTAGGTCAGATTTACTGCGGAGTTTTCACCATGGCCGAGTGTGAATGAGCTAAATGTAAACAATGCACTACCTCAAGCCTTTTACCGATATTACGTGGGCAAAAGCCTTGGATTTTGCTTCTGAGTGGAAATTACTTGATGGGGAAGTGAGTTCTGTCAGTGTCGCATTAAGTGAACAGGTTGAACGTGAGGTTATTGGCGTTGGTAACGGCGGGTTCCATCGTTTGTGTTATCAACGATTAACGTGCAATGCGACACTTCAGCGAAAAAAAACGGCTGGTCTCCAAAAACACCGTGTCTGACAATGACGCCTCAGTAGACTCCAGCAACAAGCGTGTGACAGGAGGGAAATCTGTTTCATCCATTGGAAAACTTCCAGCCAGAAATAGTGGTGTGCTTCCGTTAATATCGGCGTGCGTGTGACAGCCGTGTTTTGTTTTCACCGCTGGGGATCGCAGGAGAGAGAGAGAGAAGAAAAAAACACTACCATGAGGCTGGTGGATTGGATTTCCTAGCTATTGCTCCTGGTTCCCTGGGCGCAGCCGTGGTAGGCAGATGCCTGCGTTCCCAACTGTCAGTGTACCATGGTGGAAAGGAACAGGGAGAAGGGGAAGGAGAAAGGATGGAGGGTGGAATGCTCCAAACACCCCGCTCCCTTCACCACCCTGGACGACCTGACGTTCCCTGCAGACACCGTCTTCCTGTAAGTACCACTCCAGGCCTCCCTCCTCTTCTCCGTGTCTTCCTGTATGTGCCAGGGTAGGCCCGCCTTCCCTCATGACTCTCACCCCCACCCATGCCCCTCTACCTGCCTGGTACCTGACTATGTGACTATGAGTACTTTGCATTGAGAGGCAGGCAGCAGTACATGAGTTGTGCCCCTCTTAGCACTCACTCTCAGTGTGTGCATGTGTGTGTGTGTGTGTGTGTGTGTGTGTGTGTGTGTGTGAGAGAGAGAGAGAGAGAGAGAGAGAGAGAGAGAGAGAGAGAGAGAGAGAGAGAGAGAGAGAGAGAGAGAGAGAGAGAGAGAGAGGAGAGAGAGAGAGAGCATACAGTAAACTTTACAGATTCTCATGAGTCTGCACACACCCATTCATGCAAAGTTCACAGAAGCACACACATAGACATACACATACACCACCACTCCAACCCCCATGTCCCACACACAGGTGCACACATGCCTACTAACACACTCAGCAAATTGCATGCATGTACGATGCACTGACATTATTATGATGCATGGAATATCTTGAAGTATATAGTCAGCTCTTTTGTCATGATAATTGTTTCATTGTTGTGATCATGACTGTTGTAGTCCAGTTCATGTTGGTCAAGAATAAAAGGCCGTACAAGCTTTGCTCTTGTGGGAAATTTCATGCTGACAAGGCAAAAATAATCGACGAAAGGCATTGAAGGTGTAAAATTGTGATCAATTGCTTGAGGATATTTTATGGAATTTGTTTAGAACAATGCTCCCTCTTAACAGGATCAAACATAATCAATGGGGCAGATTATTATTCGTCTGAGAATACATTATTAAACTATTCTTAATATACATGAATAAATTGGTAGAGTTGACAGTTGATAGTGGGACATGTGTACACATGAACAAGAATGATGCAATAAACTGTACAATAATTAAGTATGATAGATTAATTTGTCATCGGCATACCTGCATTTAAATAAAACAAACGCAATTATAAACTTTTCCATTCAGCCATTTAATTCTGTCAAAAAAGTGAATTTTACTGTAGGCCAAATAGTGATAATACATTGATAACAAAACTAAAACACCAACACCAGTTAATGTCTAGCATTTATCACGTATGTAACATAAATACTGTTCGGTCATCATCTTAATTAGTGCCTATAAAAGTGTGTTCATAATACAAATGCCCAGTTTCTTCATTCCATCTTTATCAAAAAATTAATTAACCAAATACTGTTACGAAATAATATTAATAGAGCAAACCTTGATACATGTACTTGTGAAGAAGAACATGTACACAGGCACTCGCACTAGTGCACACATTGCTCACACATCGGCATACCCTCTCACCTTCTCACAAACCACACTCCTGTGGTATTGCAGAACTATATTAGCATTAAGATTAAAAAGAATCACAGCGTGTTCAAGTAAACCATTTACAACTAGTGTTCGTTCAAAGCAAGCCTAAACTGTCAAAACATAAACAGCCATGAACATACCCTACTTCCAAAGTCATGTACACAGCTTACCCACATATACACAGCCTACTGACACAGTCAGGAGGAAGAATTATGTGGGCTTGTGTTTACATTTTCTATTTCACTTTCATTTGAGGACCCAAATTGAAAACTAATATTTGTGCTCTCCATATCATCAAGACTTGGCAAAAAATCACTTACATTATGGCTCACAGATATATCAGGGTGATTTACTACACATTCACCTATATCCACAATGTCAGAAGTAGCCTTCTCTTCAAGTACATGTACAGTATCAGGCAACACACAAGTCAATACTTTTGTTGATGACACATTTCCAAAATTACGTCCAACCTCAAAGCATGCTCGCGAGGCGCAGTGTCGTGGTTCTATCCCTGGGACGGGAAGAATCTGGGTTTATAAAAATATCATACTGGCTGCAACCCTGTGTCGTAAATTTGTCCATGCTTGTAATTGTGTCTGTGAGTGAACGATACTTGGTGAACATCTACGATGCACCTACCCACTGTATGACTGAGTGGCCTTATTATGAATCTCATGTTAATTTTCTCTAAAAGATCTTGTTGTTCCCAAACTTTGTGTGTATTTTGTGCAATTGTTTCTAAAATGTGTGATCAGCAGGACTAATCTGTGACATGCTTTTGACAAGTGTAATCAAAGTTTTACTCACATTTCAGAGAAAGTGCGCGTCTAGTGGATAGCACGACCCTCCCTCTTTGAAGTCCAAACGTTTTCTGGGAGTCTGGGTCTAGTCTCGAAGTGAGAGGTCTCTTACGGAAATGAGGTATTCACCTCCACGCCCCGGGGGAGTGGCGACGGCAGTCTGGTGAAGACTGGCTGGCTGATGCTCGCTATTGAGTAATGGCGCCGCCACGGGGCGGAATTCCCCTCACGTTTCCCGACCTGGTCGCAGCTGCTTGGAAATTGCGCCATCGACCTCACAGAAGAACGCAATGCGTTGTTGAATGTATCAGCACTCTTGATATGTTTGGATAAAAAAGTTTACTTGAAGATTTCAAAGTTTGTGTCGCGGACTGATACGAGCAGGATGATTGGAACTGCGGCTTCCAGTGTCATCTTCACCTGCCGTTTCGCCCCTTTCGCATAGCTACAGGACTTGTGAAAAGGAGTGGACGTGGACGTCCTTTGAGCCTGTGCAGTGGAGTTTTAAGGTGAAGTTCGGTGTGCGCAGTACCGGACCCACTCTTTACACCCGAGGTTCATCTGCCATGGCCTAGCAAGCTGGGACGGTGACAGTGAGGTCCTTGGGTCATAGGTTTTACATCAGAGTTTCCTTCTCCTAGACGGACTGCCTGACGAGGCTAACGAGCTCCATCTGCCCGGGTTTGAAATCAGAGTTGTCCTTTTCCTAGACTGGTTGCCAACCAAGGCTTATGAGCCCAGTCTGCCCAATTCCCGGTTAT
>JAWQFJ010010297.1:0-10218 GCA_034096865.1 Theodoxus fluviatilis
TCGCTCAAAGTATCGGAGTGAGTCATCTTAGTGTATATAGGATCTTTGGTCATATTATGTGGCTCAGAGATCTGAACTTGGCAAAGTTACATTGAATCACCTTTCGATTTGAATAATGTAGCAATCTAAATGAGCTATTGTTTTTTTTCTTCTACATATTGCTTTAATAAATTAATACCTTTGCTTACAGTGTCTTTGTATGTCTCTCAATAATTCTAAAACTGTGTCCTGTTCTGGCAAATCCAAGATGAGTTCAATTTTCTAAGCTATTTACAAACACAAAGCGTTGGAAAATTGACTGACTTGCCTTTTATTTGATACAAAATGTGTTACAGTATCTTAAAAATTTATGTTACGGGCCAACCCTGTGTCCTATTTTCTGTGTGGTTTGAATTGATAGGTTTGGCGGGAATTGAAGCCCGACCCTTGTCCTATTTTCTGTGTGGTTTGAAATGCGAGGTTTGGCGGGAATTGCAGACCGACCTTTGACCTATTTTCTGTGTTGTTTGAAATGCGCGGTTTTGGCGGGAACAAGCTAAGACTGTTAGTGAGGCAGGGACGCTTCTCTGATGATTTGATTGGCTGAGTGTGATCACGTGTGGACTGTGGATGGCGCTTGCTGGCCTGGAGCGTTTGAGAGTTAAAGCAGTGTGCGCCTAGAACAGCTTCGTGAAGAGACGTGGGTTGGAAGCCGCTCTGTGTTGCAGTGGGACACGTTAAAGAAATCCTTCAAGTCATCTCCCCCGACCATCTGACTGCTGTATGAAGAACAGTATTCTTCCTTGAATGAAAGAACAAGCTTGCTGGATCTGGATCGGGAGGCCCTTTTTTTTCGTCGTATGGAGAATCTTCCCTCAGTCGGCGCGGACCGCTGGCTGAGTGTGTGTTGGTCTGAATGGATAGCGTTATTTGGGCGAAAGTTCGTCAGTGAAGCAATCCAGAAGAGCGTCGCCCATCTGCTTGAAAGACTAGTGAGTAACATTGGAGTCAATTTCGTTGTTGGCTCAGAGGAAGCAATCCTCTACGTTTCAGTCAGAGGGTAGACTGACGGAACTGATTGACGTTGTTATACAGGGCCCGTATGCACGTCAGAAGCGGTTAGCATAAACGTGTTTAGAGCTTAAACGCGGTTAGCTACATGGGCCCTAAACGCGTATAAGCCCTAACCGGATTTGGAATGCATGACACGCTAAATGGAGACGAATAGCTAAACGCCAAATAACAGGTAAGGTACTGGGAAAACCGGTTATGCTGTGAGCTTTCAGTTGTGCTTCCGGTGCTAAGTGTGGAAGATTCTGAAATATTCAAGATAATAATAATAATTTATTATACTTATAAAGCGCCTTTCCCGAGGTTCTAAGCGCGTAACATATATACATACATATACAAAAATAAACATACAACACAGTCTATACATTTAGTCATCCAGTCATAGTCAAACACATGCATTCAGATGTACACAGTCAGACTGACAATATACTATACAAATATTTACACAGATGTCAAGATGTACGTGGGGGTAGAGGAGGGGGGGGGGGGTGCGGCAGGATTCTAACAAATTCACAAGTAATATTGCTGAAAAAGGTAGGTTTTGAGGTTGGATTTGAAGGAAGAGATGGAGGTAGAGTGTCGGATATTGTGAGGGAGAGAATTCCACAGTTGAGGGCCATAGTATGAGAAAGAGCGAAAGCCATGAGTTCTGCGCTTGAAGCGACCTTGGCGGAGGAGTCGAGTGTCAGCAGAAGAGCGGAGTGAGCGAGAAGGGGTGTACAGAGAGACCAGATCAGAGAGATAGGCAGGTGCAGATTCAGAGATGATGTTGTAGCAGAGACATGCAATCTTATACTTGATACGTTCAGAAACAGGCAGCCAGTGGAGATCTTTCATGAGAGGAGTGCAGGGTTGTCGGTGACGCGCTCTAAAAATGAGACTGAGAAAGCCAAAAAGAGGGTCCGAAAATCAAACTATACTGTACATGAAGTTCGGATTGTAGTGGAGGAACTGCAAGTGGAACACATAACTCTGTTTAGCAGCCACAACGCCACAGTGACGGAGACAGTGAAGAGAGAGATTTGGGAAAGGATCAGCACAAAGGTCAACGCCTGCAGGGTGGCAGTCCAAACTGTGAATGACTTGCAAGAGAAATGGAGAGCCTTGAAAGGCGCTGTATTAAACAGAAAGAGGGACGAGAGGATGACGGGAGGGGGGCTGGTTCCAGCACCAGCAGTACCGTACGAGGACGCCATCCTCTACATCATTGGGGAAAGATCCAATTTGACCTGTCGTGAGTTACTGTTTTGTATCGTTATCATTCCACATGAATTAAAATATGCATTTCACTGCTTCATTCTGTAAACTTTCACATTATGATTTCATTCCCCAACCCCACCCTCCATCCCCACCCCCCATTCCCACCCCCCTTCCCCATCCCCCATCCCCACACCCTATCAACCCCATCCCCACACCCCCATCTCCACTCCCATCCCATCCATCCTCCCATCCCCTCCCCCCCTCCCCCCCTACCCTCCATCCCATCTCCACCCTCCATCCCCACCTCCCATCCTTACCCCCATCAACCCCATCAAAACCCCCCATCCCTACCCCGTAAACCCCACCCTCCATCCCTACAACCATCCTCACCCACCATCCCCACCCCTCATCCCCACCCCCACCACCATTCCCCCCCACCATCATCCCCACCCTCCACCTTCCAACCCATCCACACCCCCCATCCCCTCCCCCCATCCCCTCCCTCCATCCCCCATACCCCCACCCCCCACCCCATTGCCCACCCTCCATCCCCACCCCCCATCCCACCCCCACCCTAGCATCCCCACCCCAAAACCCCACCCACCATCCAACCACCCTCATCCCACCCCCATTTCCCCCCCCCCACCACCATCCCCAACCCCATCCTCTACACACCCATTCCCACCCCACATCCCATCCCCCATCCCACACACCATCCCCACACCACATCCCCATCCCCCATCCCCACCCTCATCCTTACCCCCCATTCTTACCCCCCATTACCACCCCCCATCCCCACTCCCATCTCATCCCTCCCTCCATCCCCTCCTCCATTCCCCCTACCCCTATCCCATTCCCACCCTCAATCCCATCCCCCCATCCCATCATTACCCCCATCCTCACCCCCGAACCCCACCCTCCATCCCCACCCCCCATCTCATCCTTATCCCCCATCCCCACCCCCAACCCCACCCTCCATCTTCCCCCCCCCCCCCCCCCCATCCCCACCCCCATCCCATCCCCAACCCCCCATCCCATCCTTATCCCCATCCTCACCCCCAATCCCCACCCCAATCCCCACCCTCATCTCCACTCCTCCATCACCACCCCCACCTCCATTCCCGCCCGCTATCCCCACACCCCCATCCCCACCCATCCCCACCCCCCCATCCCCATTCCCAACCCACCACCCCCATCCCCATCCCACCATCCCCATCCCCATCCACCCTCCCCATCCCCTTCCACCATCCCCACCCCACACCCCCATTACAACGCCACCCGAACCCCCATCCGAACCCCCATCCCCCACCCATCCCCACCCCCATCACATTCCCCTCCCCACCCCCATCCCCACCGCACATCCCCACCCACCCCATCCCCTCTCCCATCCCCATCCCTCACCCCCACCCCCCATCCCCATCCCTCACCCCCACCCCCCACCCCCATCCCTCACCCCCACCCTCCATCCCTCATCCCCATCCCATCCCAATCCCCCCATCCCATCCTTACCCCCATCCTCACCCCCCATCCCCACCCCCATCCCCACCCCCACCCCCATCCCCACCCATCATCCTCACCCTCCATCCCCACCCCATCCCCACCCACCAATCCCCACCCTATCCCCGTCCCCACCCCCATCCCCACTCCCCCCATCCCCTCCCCCCATCCTCACCCCTCACCCCCACAACCCATCCCCACCCTCCATCCCCACTCCCCATCCCCACTCCCCACTCCCCACTCCCCATCCCCACTCCCCATCCCACTCCCCATCCCCACCCCCCCCCCACTCCCCATCCCCACTCCCCATCCCCACTCTCCATCCCCACCCCCCATCCTCACCCCCCATCCCCACCCCACTCCCCACCCCCATCCCCACTCCCCATCCTCGCCCCCCATCCCCACCCCAATTCCCACCCCCCATCCCCACCCCCCATTCCCACCCACCCCATCCCCACCACCCATCCCCATCCTCCATCCCCACCCTCCATCCCCACCCTTCATTCCCCCCCCCCCCCATCCCCCCCCCCCCATCCCCACCCCCCCATCCCCACCCGCCATCCCCACCTTCCATCCTCACCCCCCATCCCCACCCCTCCATCCCCACCCACCATCCCCATCCCTCCATCTCCACCCCTCCATCCTCACCTACTATCCCCATCCCCCATCCCAACCCAGTCCAGGAAAATCCTGTTTCTTCGCAGAAGACGCCGCTGTCGTGCTTGGAAAAACAAAAGGGCCGCCATATTTACACGCGTTTAGGCCATCTATTGGACCTCGGAGGTGCGATAACTTTATACGCGAAAATCCGTATAGGACAGGCTAACCAGATTGACGTGCATACCGATTGTTCCCGCCTATCCGCCCGTATTAGCCCATCCACAAGGCCCACGCAGTCGCTGAGCTTAGCCAATCGCTGACGCGGAACTAGTCTATTTTTAGTGCAGACTTCTCTGGCTCACACTAGTATCACAAATACGGCTCTGTCTGGAAGCAGCGTCTCTTTGACTCCATCACGCGTTTTCGCTTTGGTTCTAGCCTATCGCACAACCACAACAAAATGGTTGTTCACTGCCAGTGGGGCACATGCTCTGGTGATCAACGATATCCCGATAAAATAGTAGGAGGCAAATTGCATCAATTTCCCTCTGTAAAAAGCAGATGAGCCGATGCCATGGCGGGGATCAAGGCGTGCTGCCGGCCACACGATCAGCTAAATCTCAACCGGCTTAATAAAAACAAAGGAGTCTGCGCGGGGGTGAGTCTCAGATCTGCATTTTAAATTGAACATTACTGTTGTTTAACATAAGTTTATTCATTTCTAGGCTTCAGGAAGCAAATTTTGGGAGGGAGCGTGAGGGTTGAGTGAGGATAGACGTACAGTAACGCTTCATTGCGAGGATGATGCCTATGTACCTTACCATCTCATTACACAGCTTGTCTGTCGTGATGATAGTTCTGAGATTTTGGGTAGAGCACGGTTATACAAAGCTCCAGGATTAGAACAGAATATATCCCATCCAACGTAAGCCGAAGCGCAAAGGTTCACCCCTGTCTCGATCAAATCTTCGGGTCATGCTATTTACCGAAATGGCGCTAATGGCTTTGAAATGGCTTAGAAATGAGCATATATATCGTTATCCCCTTCTTGAATATGATATATTTAAGCTATTCTAATTAAACTCGAACTACATTGGACCAAATTACGTTTGAAACAGCAACATTTTGAAACACAGACATGAGGTCGCCATTTCTGATTGAAATGGCGACTGCATGTCTGAGTTTCCAAAATGTTGCTGTTTCTAACGTAATTTGGTCAAATATAGTTCTGGTTCAATTAGAATAGCTTAAATATATCATATTCAAGAAGGGGATAACGATATGTGTGCTCATTTTGAAGCCATTAGCGCCATTTCGGTAAATAGCATGACCGAAATCTTTGAATCGAACGTGGTTGGTAAATTTATTTCTCATCAATGCAACTAGTGAAGGTAAAGGTAATAGTTTTGTATAGCGACTCTACACCAACCCGAGGCCCTCAATCCGTTTTAAACTTAACTACCTGATCACTGGAACACTTGATCAACACTTTACAGGCACCTGACAACAGACAGATACGACGCTTATTGTCACGCAGATGCCAGCACTTCCCGAGCTGTCACCTCCACCATTGAATCCTCTTGCTCATAGATCTTAATTTCGTCTAAGAAACATGAGCAGTATTTATTCATACCCATGTCTATCACAGTCTGAGAAATCTTCTCACTGACTGGCAAAAATGAGTCACAAATGCTGTCCGGAATACAACTCAACGATTCAGTTGGCGTTCGCGCCGAAGGCATATTGCCGCCTGCATGTGATACCACACGATCTCCCACGAGAAAGGGGCGTGTCGTGGATGGGTCAATAGGGGATAAACGCGATTAGTCCACTAAACGGACCGACGTGCATTCGGGTCCAGGAGTATTGAGTCCCAGGGGACATCATACCATTGGAGCCGTACTCCACCAGGTGGCGGTACAGCCAGCACGTGGCTTCGTGCAGAAATGGAGAGGCCGGCACCAGGAGCCACCACGTCCACAGTGAAGACCTTCCTCCAGATGCTCTGCTGGAAACCCTCTACCTGTGTTTGGTAGAAGGTCAGAAGGAAAACAATCACGAATGCACTAAGGAATGCTTCCATTTCTGAAACAGGACTTTCCTTTGATGGTGATTTCCCTTTTGAAATGCTCAACAACAACAAAATCAGGTGGCTGCCTTCTACCAAAGGTTTATGGATGAGTAACACTTCTTCCCTTCTCCTGATGCAAAACCCTGTCGGTCTGCCTCTTAGAGCTCGTTCAGTGGAAACAGAGGAAAGGCGTCTACCAAATGACTCACTGGCCGACCAGAGGACGTCTGCGAGGGGAATATGAACTCTGCCAAGTGCAGGCAAGATAGCCCGCACTTGTTGTTCCAAGGGGCGTTCTTTCCTGTCTGGCGTCTCAAGTATGACGTGAACAACAGCGTCGCATCGCCCACTTGCTCTCGCCTGAAGCAGAGGCACCAAAGCAAAAGACACTTTCCTCAGTGACACCCGCTTCGTGACATGATACATATGAAATTACAACAGAAAACTATACCGCCCGCTTTGTCAACAAGTTACGACCACTTACTTCCTCGCAAACATGACTGTCAATAGCGGACAGTTCAGTTCAGTTCAGTTCAGTCTCTTTACCCTGAGATGGGTTGTTGAGGCACCACTGATGACTTTTGGACAATCTTCCTCCATCGATCTTTCTGCTTTTCACGATTGAGAGCAGGGTCTTCGTACTGTCCAAATGCTCTCCTGATTATGTTACTGACTTCCTCATTCATGACATGGTCTTTATATGAGATGTTCAGAATCTTGCGGTAGCATCTCATTTCCAGGGCTTGTATCCGTCTCTGTAGTTCCAGGACTCGCATGCATACAAGAATACGGAGATAGCCAGCGTGCGCATTAGCCTGATCTTCGACGAGAGAGTGATATTTCTATCACGCCATATTGGCCTCAACTTTGCCAATGCTGCTGTTGTTTGTGCTATCCTGGACAGTATATCTGGTTTGGACCCTTCATTTTGGACACAGAACCGCTAATGGATCTGTTATTTACACAAGTCAAAATAGCACAGACAAGATAGTGGCAGATGCGAGTTCCTAAAGAAGAAGGTTGGAGGAATAACATTTTTGATCGATTTCGTGTGTGCCTTACCAGCGAAGTAGCCCACAGGTCAATCTCGTTCAAACAACCCAGCAGTTTTTTTTTCCAAACAGAGATAGCAGACGGAAGTGAGCAGCGAGTGTTGGAAGGCATCACACGTCAGACTTCCTTTTTGTCTCTGAGGGGCCACAGTGTAGACCGAGCAGCCTAGCAAGGAGAGAAAACACGTGCAAATCGGATCGTGTTTAGAGTCCTCTATGTGCGCAGTTATGTGGTCAATGCCACGACGAAAGCTTCCACCAGTTTCTGTTTGTCCACCCACTACACGCAATTAGTTAAAAGCTTTCATGTGACTCTATTTCTCCACCATCATACGTCACTGCCTGCAGGCTTGTATTTGCTGCTGCGGTCCTGATCTTATTGACTGCAAAGCACCGATGTCCCCCGGATGTTACTTTTGGTGTTGTTCGAGTGTTTGGAAGCTATGCAATGCTGTATGAGTAGCCTTGATAACACGGTGATACTTCTCGAAATAGCGATAACTGCACTTTTGTGAACGTACAAGTGGTGGACATGCTCTGAGAAGTTAAAAGAGAAGAATAAGAGAATGAAATGAAGGTATTGCAGTCTGGACGTAGATAGGGTGTACACCACACAATGTTCCTTTCTAAAACCCAGCCCCAGCTCCATATTCTCCTTTTCTCCTGTTTGTAAGCTTTGTTTAGTGGGAATGGGAGTAACAAGAGTACTTCCACAAATAGCTGACAGAAAAAGGAAAAACAATCTATGCAACAGTATCACGCATTTAAAAAAACAAAAGAAATACTTTTTAAGCTGTTAGACTGATAACCAGAGTTTTATACCCCGTGAAAAAAAGAGGAAGAAAGTGACACACTTTAGATACATGGGAATCACAGTTTGTACTGACCTCAGCTGGAAATACCACATCGAGACTGAGCAATGTCGTCTTATATGGGGGTCCTGGGAAATGACAGAGTTCACTCGCATCCGTGCAGATAGTATACATATGCCTGAAAACCAGCGCCAGCGCCGGCGAAAAACAACATCAAGATTTAACGCCGCCCCGAGGATTGCGTCACCCTCTGCGCCAGAAGTTGCGTCATTCCTCGTTACTCCAGAAGAGACGCCGATGGTTGCATCACTTTCCACGCCAAGATATTATGTCATCCTTCCTCCCTGCACTCCACGTTGAGGGGAGATACCACACTTGCAATGCCTGTGTCCATCTCTCCAGGTGAAAACACACTTGCAACGCCTGTGTTCATCTCTCCAGGTGAAGACGCGCTTGCGATGAATGAAGCCGTCCATACAGAATGAATAGCGACAACTGAGAGAAAAAGCAGAAGCCTCTTTGAAAGAATACAAATTGGTTTGCTATGGTTGTGCTTGTGATCGAATGCAATTGCTTCCCCTTGCCCTCCCCCTCTTCTCTTCCCTCCGGTGCATCAAGAACCGCTGGGACGAAGATTCCCAAGGACGTCTGAGTGGTTGAACCACGATTGACACGCAGCTCGCGTTTCAAGCCGAAGCTGAGACAAAAGTGAAGGACACTGTCAGATAAGTTACTTTTGATCGGCTGGTGGGCCATTCGTTCTCTTACATGATTATGATTATGATTATGATCATGAGTATTGTTGTTTCTGCTTGATTTATCTCTCACATTAATGTCGATCCATTCCTCCATCACCCTGACATGGTAATTAAAAGATTTTGACAATTTGACCTATGATCTCACCGTCTTTCTGTCTCGAGTTTGTTCTTTGATGGAATGACTGTGTGAGAGAGTGTCACAAGTGGATCGAGTGAATTCCCCTAGAACTTTGACCTTTCAGTAAAACGAGCTGGTCCGGCTTGCGACAGTTGAGTTTTGTGGGACATACTTTGTAGGAATGGAATTCAAGGGAGGCTACTCCATATCCTCAAGCCATGTATGAATCGGTGCATTATTGCGTCCGCGGGGCAGAGGAGCAGACTCCGTTTTTTGACAGTATAGCGGGATTAAAGCAAGGCTGTAAAATCATTCCTCTCCTCTTTAATATTATGATCAACTCTCTAGCTGACGAAACTATTGCAAATGGTTGGTAAACACTGTGTCCGGCCTATGCCGAATATGACATCTTTGCGTCCTCCTCTTTGCAGACGATGTCGTTGTTTTATCAGATTCGGCAGTTGGGCTGCAAAACCAACTTAACACCTTAAAAAACGCTGCAGATAGATTAGGTCTTACAGTAAATATGGCAAAAACGAAAGTTGTTGTATTTTGATCAGGTGGGTACATGGATTCGCATGAGAAATTCATCTCGGTAAAGATGACCTTGAAATAACAAATGAGTACAACTAACTCGGTATTAAATTTACCCCAAACTTTGCTGTCGCACTGCTTAATCTGATCTAGCCTATAGCTTATGTACCTCCAAATGTATTTTTCTTACTTTTGGATGCCCAGATTCAGCAGATTTTGTTATACGGAGCAGAGATACGGGGAGTTAATGAGTGCAAAATAATTGAAACGGTACATCTTCATGCATTCAAGTCATTCCTAAATGTGTCATCTCGAACTCCCAACTTAATGTGCTATGGTGATGTAGGGCGTTTCCCTTTGTACATCAGTGCTGTATTACGCAGCGTTAAATATTGGCTAAAAATCCTTAGAATGGACAACGATAGACTTCCAAGACAAGTCTACCAAATGATGCTAAACCAACCATGTCAATAGTTGGTATAAGATTATTAAAATCTTTAATTTTGGATCGTTTCTAGTTGTCGCG